>PVIY010018410.1:0-47600 GCA_004026745.1 Myrmecophaga tridactyla | reverse complement strand
CTCTTGCTGCTTTCAAGATCCTCTCTTTCTCTTTGACCTCTGACATTCTGACTAGTAAGTGTCTTGGAGAACGTCTATTTGGATCTATTCTCTTTGGGGTATGCTGCACTTCTTGGATCTGTAATTTTAAGTCTTTCATAAGAGCTGGGACATTTTCAGTGATAATTTTCTCCATTAGTTTTTCTCCTCTTTTTCCCTTCTCTTCTCCTTCGGGGGCACCCACAACACGTATATTTGTGTCATTCATGTTGTCATTCAGTTCCCTGAGTCCCTCCTCATATCTTTCCATTCTTTCCCTAATATTTTCTTTTGCTTGTCGGATTTCAGATGTTCCATCCTCCAGTTCACTAATCCTATGTTCTACCTCTTGAAATCTAATGTAGGTTTCTATTATTTTTCATCTCTTCTACTGTGCCTTTCACTCCCGTAAGTTCTGTGATTTGTTTTGTCGACTTTCAATTTCTTCTTTTTGTTCATTCCTTGCCTTCTTTATATCCTCCCTCAATTCATTGATTTGATTTTTGATGAGGTTTTCCATGTCTGTTCGAACATTCTGAATTAATTGTTTCAACTCCTGTATCTCATTTGAATTGTTGGTTTGTTCCTTTGACTGGGCCATATCTTTAATTTTCCTAGTGTGATTGTGGCGTCTAGGCATTTAATTACCTGAATTAGTTTATTCTGGAGATTGTTTTCATTTCTTTTACCTAGGATTTTCTTGCTAGATGACTTTGTTGTCTATCTGTTTTTTGATATTCAGTTCAGCTTATTCTGGACCACTAGCTTAGGTTTTGTATAACAGAGCAGAAATTTTCAGTTCTTGTTTTCTTGTTTCTTGCCCTGCCTGTATGGTGCCTTCCCCCTCCCCCCACCCTTAGGAGGGTCTACGTAGGTATTATAGACTCCAGTCAGATTTTCCCAGACCAAAATGGCCTCCTGTCAGGAGGAAAGAGTCACCTGTGTCAGTTTTCCCTGAGGTTGAGACCCAGCAGGTTGAAAGACTTTCCTGTGAAGTCTTTGGACTCTGTGATTTTCCTATCCTGCCCAGTATGTGGCGCTTGTCTGCCTGCAGGTCCCACAAGCATAAGGTGATGCGGTACCTTTAACTTTGGCAGACTTTCCCTGCTTGGGTATGGTGGAGACAGAGGAAAGGTTGTGGGCTGGCTTTAATCAGTTCAAATTTTCAAACCCTGGGGTCTGAATTCATTGAGGGAGGGAATCCACCTGAGCTGGGCCCCATCCCTCTCCTGGGGAAGGCACAGGTTCCAGACAAGCTCTCAAACAAGCTTGTTTCTGCCTATGCCTGGGACAGTTGCAGCCTGAGAAGCTCTGCCACTGTACTAAAGGCAGTCAAGCCTTTGTAGAAACATAGCCACAAAAAAAGAAAGAGAAAAATCCATCTCAGAGCAGGACCCCCATTTCTCAGGTTTGCCAATCAAGAGCCTAAGTTGGTATGTTGCTTTGTGTACCTTCAGATCCTATGTGTCCCCTCCTTTCCTTCAGGCCCCAGACGCTTTCAAGTATTATATGCTATCTGATCCAAAAAACCTCTGTTTCTTTTTTTCTTTTTTCTTTTTCTGTCAGCCCTGCTCCCTTGGCACCAGGGCAAAAATCAGCAACCTCCGCTTTGACCAGATTCAGCTGAGCTGGGGGCCTATTTTTAGTAGTCAGAATTTGTGAATTAATTGCACAATTGAAGCTTAGTTGCACTCAGTCCTTGCTGCTGGTAAAGTCTTTCCTTTCCCCTCTGGGAAGCAGCCTGTGGGGGAGGGGCACCGGCCTCATGGCTTGGGGAACTGGGTGGGCTCGCAGCTGGTCCAGTTGGTACAGACTGGGGTACGCTGTGTGTCCGGTCACTGACGTGGCCCCAGCAGTTGTTCTGTACTGTTCCTGGCTATTTAGTAGCTGTTCTGGAGGACAAAGTAAATCCCATAACTCGCTAAGCCTCCATTTGGCATTCTGTTCATAGAATATTATGCTTTCTAGCCAAAATGCAACACATTTTGAACTCCTTTTCCTGCTGGACGCTCCATCATCAACCACCAAAAACAATATAGGTGGGGCACATAGAAAACTAGACATTATTCTCAGTCTAAAAACACAATAACAAAATCCTGAATTTTTTGCCTGAATAATTGCCACAAATAAAAGAAAACCATTGCAACAATCACCCCCTGAAAATGTTAAGTATTCATTAGAGCCCCTATTGGTTGACCTAGTTTGGGCAGAGGCAAACCATTGTGTTATTGCATCACCCTAAAATAGCACCTGAATCGATGTTTCTGCAAAAATACTAATTTTCAAAGTAAGTGTGAACTTGGGCAACTTGTGTTTCATAAGTTTGTATAACCCCAGCACGTAGAGTGTTTGCTGCAGTTTAATTTTTTTTTTCTGAGTAATCTGTGTCCCTAGTTTAGTGTATCCAAACTAAAACTGACATTGTGGTACTTAAAGTCCAAAAACATATTCAGAAACAAAGGTAATAGAAAGAATGGGCTGATTTCCACATATGTATAAAAGACAATGAATAGGGAGTACAAAGGTAGCTCGGTGGTAGATTCCTCGCCTGCCATGCTGGAGACTCAGATTCAATTCCCAGCCCATGCATTTCCCAAACAAAAGCAAACAAACAAATGAAAAAACACACAAACCAAAATTCAGCAAATGGTGCTGCAATAAGGGGCTACTCGCATGGAAAAAAGAATGAAATGTGACTGCTGCCATACAGCATTCAAAAAGAAAAAAGAGAATGAATAGCCTTGAATGTCACTTTATTTGGGACTATGCTTCACCTGCTAAGATTTTTCAATATGAAAAACTCAGGTTCAAATTAGCTAAAGGCATTTGCATCAGGAAATATTTTGTTCCTGATTTTGGATCAATGTGAAGATGGAACAGATAAACCCTCTCTTCCAAAGACCTAAGAAAGCTATGATAGCATCCTTACAAACATCATTTGCTGCTGAGTAGGATCTGCTTTGCATTTCATGGACTCTTCATTCATTGGTGTGATTTCAAGAAGCAGCAAGCTGTACTACACCACTGTATTTCTCAATACATCCCAAATTCAAGACTGGTCTTACCTATTGGTTGCAGGCTTCAGTGCTGAACTTTTGGTATTTGTTTTTGATTGTTGTTATACCTATTTAGCATAGAAGAATTAGAGGAATGTTTATGAAAGCTCTGGAGCTCACTAACACCTTACATAGGTTTTCATTGGCCAAAAGCATAAGTGACATATTTTTTTCTTGTTAAATATTTTTTTGTGTGTGTGTGGGGGGAGTGCATGGTCCGGGAATCAAACCCAGGTCTCCCACATGGAAGGCGGGCATTCTAACCGTTAAACTACCGGTGCACCCTTTCTTGTTAAATATGTTTTTATTGATAAATCTTTGCACACATACATTCCATACATGGTGTACAATCAACGGCTCACAATATCATCACATAGTTGTGCATTCATCACCATGATCATTTTTTTTAACTTTTTTTTATTGTATAACATATAAAAAGCAAAGAAAGAAAAAAGCAGTAGTTTTCAAAACACTCTTCAACAATTTGTTATCGGACAGATCCCACAGTTTGTCATGGACTATCCAGTGACAGATATTTATGTCTTATATTCACTCCACTTGGAACTGTGCCCTTCCTCACTCACATGGCCACTGTGAGAGACGCCATTCTCTTATAGGACTCCACTCCCTATCCAAGTTGGTTTCATGAGTCCCTTCCTTGAATTGACTTCAATATGGATAAAGCCAGTCTACAGTGAGAGAGAAGAGAGCCAAAATGCAGACAGAGGCTGAAAAGAGTATCCAAAAGAGGAGCCCCGTGTTTTTAGGACCCTGGTTCCATTTGTTCCTTGGGCTCAGCAGCTTCCCTGCTCTTCCCAAAGTTTGGTTGTTCTAACTCTCCTTGGGTTCTGCAAACCAATAAATTCTGCTTTCTACCTAAATTGCTCACAGAAGTGTTTCTATCATTTGAAACCGAACAAGACAGCATTGAAAACAGTTTATTGTCATCACCAGAGAAATTTCTTTTTCTGAAACTTACTTCGATGATTTGTATCTGTCTATTCGGTTGCCAGAAGCCATGTTATCTTAGTCACTCTCTTCATCAGAATTTGCTGGAGGAGATAAAATGGGGAAACTAAGCTCAATAAAGCTTTGTTTTCTCATTAATACAAGAAGATGCTATCTCAAATATACAATGGAAAAGGAAAGCTTTTTAAAAAGCTTTTTTAACAGTGATGGTTAATTTTAATGCAATTTGAATTTTAAAGTATGCATTGAACACCTATATATGCTAGGAAGAGATAAAAGAAACAAAAGGTCCAGTTTTTTCTTCAGAAGAAGCTCATGATCTAGGGCAGGGATTCTCCAAGTGTGATCTTCATACTGTCCGCTTCAGCATCACCTGGAAACGTGTTAGAAATGCAAATAATTTAGAAACTCTGGGGTAGGCCCAGTGATCTGTGCTTTTTAAACAAGCCCTGGTGTTCTGATGCAGCTCAGGTTTGAGAGCTAGGCTAGGGACTTATCTATAGATGCCTGTTCACCCAACTGCCCTTTCACTAATGGTACAATTTGTGACCTGCCTGAACTATAGTGTGACTGTCACCCCCCTCCCCTCAACATATAATGATTGGGAAATGGAAATTATTTTAGTCTTACTGAACAGTAAGACTAAACTTGGAAATCCTGGGATAATCCCTCCCCCTCTTGCCCCAGGGCCAACAGGAAAGGAAGGTGTGTTCCAGGCCTGTCTGAAGCAGCTCCAGTTTATCATACCAGATTAGACAACATATGGAAATAACTGGCAAGGGTTAGTCCTGCAGGCCTGGACTGCATCTTGGCACCACCTCACTCAAACCCAATCTCTAAGCAGAGCCCCTCTGGCAAGGAGTCTGAGAAAAGTCCTCCATATCAGCCCTCGAACCATATCTGAGGGCTCTTGCTGCTTCTTCCACTATCAAAATTTACCACTTGGTGTGAAAAGGGTGATAGAGGGATAATCTGAGTACTAACTAAAATCAAAGTGTTTAGAGAATGTGAGAATGCCTCCACCCTTAGTGGTTTTGCATCTCTAAGGACTCTGTCTCCTAGCTGCCTTGCCTCATGGAATTTTTCCTCACCCTGAATGGAAACTCTGTATCCATTAAGCATGAATTCCCACTCCTTACCCCCACCTTGCCCCAGGGATTCTGTGATCTTCTTTCTGTCTATGAATTGGTATATTCTAGTTGTTCCAAATAAGTAAGAATACACAATATTTGTCCATTTGTGTCTGGCTTATTTCACCCAGTATGATGTCTTCAAGGTTCATCCATGCTGTAGCAGAATTTTGTTCCTTTTATGGCTGAATAATATTTCATTGTATGGATATACCATATTTGCTTATCCATCTATCCATTGATGAGCACTTCAGTTACTTCCACTTTTTGGCTATTTCATACTGCTGAACAATAGTATACAGATATCTATTTGAGTCCCTGTGAAACCTTACAAAACTTTATAACTTGTTCTTTCTATCTTTTTGTTTTCTCATTTCTTAACTTTCCTATTTGTCATCACTTGATTCAATTAAACAAATATTCAGTGAGGTCCTACCACATGTCAGGCATTGAACCATGACTAAGACTTAGTGCTTGCTCTCAAGAAGCCCAAGATACTCCACAACTAGTCAGTCACCATTTACGTGCCATCTACATATCAGGCATTGAACTAGATTCTGGGAGTTAAAAAGGAATAGCTTGCATTGAAGGAGCTCACTGTCTAGAGAAGTTGGCACAGACCCAACATGGTAAGGGCTGGAATGGAGATAAAAACAGGCGCTAAGAGAACACAAAAGCAAGGGTGATTGACTCTACCTGAGGTTGCTGTGGAAGGCTGAATGGAGGTACCTTCCCTGGGAGCTGGGTTTGTCATGTGGAGAAGGGCAGTTGATGGAGATGGCATGTGGCAAAATGTTACCTCCAAAGAAAGGGAGAAGTTCATGGTGGTTCCAGTGTACATTTTTTGGCTAAAGATTGGGCTGGAAAAGTAGGCTAGGGCTACACTGTAAAAGATTTATTATGTCAGGTGCAGGCTAAGGTGTTCAGACTTGCTTCTACAAAGAGATGAACTTCTGTTCATCATAGTTTTCTTAAGTAGGAAAGAGATATAGTCAGATGCAGGCTATAGAAAGACTTGGGAAGCAAGTGTCAGAGGTGAGTGTTTTATTTATCAATCACTATATAACAGGCGACCCCAAACTTAGTGGCTTAAAAAAAAACATGATTATAGTTTTGTGGAAAGGTGTTTTTTCTGCTGGTCTTGTTGGTTTCACTGATCTGGCAACATTCAGCTGGTGGGTGCTATGGGGGTTGGACTCAGCTGGGACACTGGGATGGCTGGACCCCATGAAACATTTGATCTCAAGGACTTTCTTCTCTTTCTGTGTGTTTGCTTATCGTTGGTAGTCTAGGCCAGGCTTTTTCACACAGTGGTTAGAACATTTCAAGAAAGCAAAAGCTGAAACTATAAGTCTTTCAAGGCTCCTTCTTGCAGGTTGGACAATGTCACTTCCCCAGCATTTTATTGGTCAAAGCTGTGTGTGAGAAGGAGACTACATAAGGACATGAATACAGGAAAACATAATTCATGGGGCCACACGATTAGGAAGTTATTTTTAGAGTCTGGGCAAGTGACAATGAAGGGCTGAACTAAATAAGCAGTTGTATGGGAGGAGAAGAACAGATATTTAGGAAATAAGAATAAGTAAGAACTAACCATATAATGGGACATTATTTTAAAACTCAGGTGAGAGTTTAAGCAAAGTGCTATTGAAGAGCAGTTTGCAGGTGTAGTGGATGCTCTCCCAATCCTCTTTATCTGCACATGCCCTGTCCTCTAGATGCTGTGAGTGTTGGCTGATAACAACTACTCTCTTCTCGGGAAAATGGTCCAGAGCCATACAGGAGCTGTACCTGTCCCATGACTGACTGGTTGGGCACAAAAGGCAGGCCTCTTGCCTCTAGGTAGGATTGACTCAGTGGTATAATTTGTGGTCCAGGCTCCGGGGGGGGGGGGGGCCTGTCTCTTTGCTTATCTCCCCCTGCTCTGTGCTTCTTCCTGATGCCTCTTCTGCCAAGACCATTCTCTACCTCCTCCTCTGCTTCTAGGAAATACACCCTCAGACATTGGGGAGGGAAAATAATCAAGAAGGCGCTAGAGATTCTAATGGGCTTTGCTCATCTGTGCTTTTTTAGCTATGCCCTTTTCCCCATCTATTTTCAGTTCACGTCTCTCTCCCTACACTTTCTGTCTTCTCCCCTTTAAATTAGCATACTTCTTAGTTACAAATTTTCCTGCACCACTGGGCAGATTTACTGGAAATTCTTAAGTGATTCTTTCTGTGGTTCTGAATGGATATATCTGCAACAAAAAAAATATATATTGCCTTTTTAGAAGTAAAGCCTTCAAGATAGGCTTAAGCCCCCAAATGATGACCTCAATCTTATAAAATAGTACTTATCCTGTGGCAGAACATCAACTGTGAATCTGAAGACCTGGCATAGCAGACATATGCTACTTTTATTTTTCCAGCATCCCTTCACTCTGATTTCCCCTCTTGGTACCTGACCTCTCTCCCATGCTTAGATCATTGTTCTTCAGGTGGGGGAGGAGAGCATATATCCTAGACGTAAACCAATTGCAGCATGATATTGCCTTGGAGTTGCTGATTAGTTCCCTGATAGGTATATACCTCAAGTCAGGTATATTACTCTTGGGCTATGTTGCTATTGGACTCTGCAGTTACATGAACAAGTAAATGTCATTTTTTGGGTTAAGTCTGTTTGAATTGGGTTTTGTCACTTGTACCCTAAATAGACCCAACTAAAACACATGGATTTTTTTTTAATGGAGCACTTGCTTTATTATACCCATATATCTTCTTTCTGTCAAGCACATGCAATGGATATGAAGGCTTATATGGACTTGAGCAGGGCTAAAACTTCTTAATTAGAAAGACCTATAAATAAAAATGAGACAAGTGTTAGCTGAGTGAAGGGAGATTGGCTGGGAGGCGAGTAAAACTCATGGAATCTCACTCCAACCTTGCCACAAAATTACCCTAAGACTCCCAGTCTAGTATCTGTTTCATCTTGCCACTTGCCTCCTCAATTCCAAAGCACCTCTATATCTTTGCTCTACTTGCTATCCTGTTTCCATTGAGTCCTTGGATATCCTCTTTCCTGCCTTCCATTTGAGCTACAAATTTGAGGCATTCCTGCAAAAATTTGGAGTCCTTTGCAAAT
This sequence comes from Myrmecophaga tridactyla, assembly GCA_004026745.1. Classification (NCBI taxonomy): domain Eukaryota; kingdom Metazoa; phylum Chordata; class Mammalia; order Pilosa; family Myrmecophagidae; genus Myrmecophaga; species Myrmecophaga tridactyla. Next base: position 39,301 of record PVIY010018410.1, on the reverse strand, counting down.
AAAATATCCCTAACTTTCAAGTCCCTGTTCCAGCTTTTTAACTTCAAGTTATTCCCAAACCTCCACCACCCCCACATGAGACAATCATACACACAGATATTTTTTTACCAAAAATAATTTTGAATGCTTCCCCAAGTGACCATCAATACATGTATGTATATTAACACCCTCAATTCTCATAAGACCCTTATGAAGCAATTGTCCCTATATCCATCTTATAGGTGAGAATATTTAGGTTCTGAGTAAATAATTTGCCCAGAATCTAAGTGCTGGCAGGTGAGAGTAAGGTGTCAAAGAGAATTCTGACCCCATTTGCTATGTTCTTTCCATTCCCCTTAGTTTGCCCAAGAGCTATGACAAATACCACACACTGAAGAAATGTCACATCAGGAATTTATTGGCTCATGGTTTGGAACTAGTAGTCCAAAATCCAAGTGTGAGCAGATGATACTTTCTCCCTAGGGTCTGTAGGGCTCTGGTGCTGGTTTGTCGTAATCTTGGGCTGCCTTGACTTGCATCTCTTCCTCCAGTCCCTGGAGATCTCTCCCTCCTTGCGTCCGCTCTTCCAGTTTCTGCTGACTTCAGCTCTGGCTCCTCCTTGTGGCCTTCTCTGCATTCTAGCTTCTGGCTTAATCTCTTCATAAGGCTTCCAGTAATATGGATGAAGACCCACCCTGATTCAGTTGGTCGCACTTTAAAAATAACATCTTCCAAAGAACCTATTTAAAAGTGGATTCACAAGCACAGGAATGCAGATTAAGATTAAAAACATGTCTTTTATTAGGACGTATTTGCCCCTACTACATTCCTCTCTGAAGTTTCTCCATGGGATTAAAGCTGCACATTCATTAATTCAGGAATTTAAAAAAAATTACTGAGCACCTACCAGGTGCCAAGTACTCTTCTAAATGCTGAGCACACAGCAGTAAACAAGTAGAAAAAACTCCTGGCCCTCAGAGAGAACTTACATTCCAGTGAGAGGAACAGATAATTAATGTGGAAACAGATGATATGTGTGATGTCAAGTGGTAATAAGTAGAAAAGGCAATGCAGGGAAAGGGCATTAAGATCAGTGGGGCTGCTATTTTTAATGGGGTAGTCAAAGAAGACCTCTTTGAAGAAGGGATATGTTAACAGATTATTTATTTTAATAAGTAAGAACTAACCATATAATGGGACATTATTTTAAAACTCAGATGAGAGTTTAGGCAAAGTGCTATTGAAGAGCAGTTTGCAGGTGTAGTGGATGCTTTCCCAATCCTCTTTATCTGCACATGCCCTGTCCTCTAGATGCTGTGAGTGTTGGCTGATAATAACTACTCTCTTCCATATACATATGGACATTTCTAAATGTATTGGAAAAAGCGAGTTATGCTGGTCTCTAGCAAAGGAGTGTGCTCCAAGCAAAAATCTTCTCACCACCATGGAGTATCATCACCTGTAATTTTTATCTGCTCCACCATCTGTCCACTGAATGTGGGGAAGGCCTGCAGATGAACAGCAAAACTCCCAGCGACAATGGGGGCAACTGGGAATGAAAGAAGACAAGAAGATGTCGGCCACAGATATGAATTTGCTTGGTTAAGGATGTTGGCCACCTAAAAGCAATGTGACAACCTGGATTCCATCCAGGAACAGAGAGGAGACATTAATGGAATACACTGGTGAAATCCAAGTAATGTCTGTAGTTTAAGTTAATATTGTGACATTGTTAATTTTCATACTTTTGATAAATGTACGATAGTTATAAAACATTCGTGTTAGGCAAGCTGAGTGAAGGACATGTGGGAACTCCACATACTATCTTTCCAACTCTTCTGTAAATCTAAAATTATTTCAGAATGGAAAGTAGAAAACATTGCTAGCCACTTTAGACTGGAAACTGCAAAATGTTACTGAAATAAATGGAGATCTAAATAACTGGAGGGATATGCCATGTTCATGGATTGATGAACTTGATATTGTAATGACGTCAATTCCTGTCAAATTGATCTATAGATTCAGTGTAATCCCAATAAAAATTCCAGCAGGCTTTATATAGGTGTGGAAATGGATGATTCTAATTCATATGGAAATGTGAAAGACCAAGATGTCCAAGGCAATCTTGAAGGAGAAAAACATGCTAGATATCAAGATTCACCAAAATGATACCATAATTAAGACAGCAATGATGCAAAAATAAACAACTAAACCATGGAACAGAATAAACAGTCCAGAAACAGACAAGATATGGCCCCTAGATTTATGGCAAAAGGAATACTAATGTACAAGAGAAAAGAAGATCTTTGATACAGGACTCAGAGTCTATGTATATAGGATAAAATAAATTATTATCTCTATCCCACTCCATACATAAAAATAAATTCCATGCGTATTGTAGGAAAATGAAATAAAACTTGTAGAAAAAAAAGAGAATACCTTTGTGTTCTTGGTGTAAGCAATTATTTCTTAAACTGGACACACACACAAAAAACACTACCCATAAACAAATAAGTAACAAACAGACTACATTAAAATTAATGACTTTTTTTCATGAAACAATCCCAGTAACAGAATGAAAAGGCCATAAAATAGGAGCAGATGTTTCTTCGTTACATATATCTAACAAAAGCACTGCAATCCAGAATATATAACTAACTCCTACAAATGAATAACACAATCCCACAGATACTTTTGATACGTGCAGTAATATGGATGAGTTCTCAGTAACATAATGCTAAGGGAAAGATAATCCATTTATATAAAGTTCAAAAGCAAGGAAAATGATTCTAGGGCCACAGTGGTTACCTTTAGGGAGGAAGTCATTAGTAACTGAAAAGGGGCATGAGGGAGGGAGCTTCTGGGGACCTGGTAATATTTTATTTCCTGATCTGGGTGTTGTTTATAAGGTTATATTCCATTATGATTTATATACTTTAAAAAATATGTATACTTCAATAAAAGTTTCTTTTTTCTTTCTTTCTTTTTTTTTTTTTTTTACTAGAATTGTCTAGAAAAGAGAAAATTCTGGGTTGTTTTGTATGATGAGCTGTCAAAATCACCATTAGTTACCTATTGCTACAAAACAAATTGTTACAAAATTTAGCAGCTTAAATCAACAAACATTTATTATCTCATGCAATTTTTGAGAATTGAGAATCTGGGGGAGGTTTAGCTGTGTAGCTCTGGCTCTGGTTGCAGTCAAACTGTTGACTGGGGCTACAGCCTTCTGAAAGCTCAATCCACTTCCAAGCTTACTCACCTGGTTGGCCAGCCTCTGTTCCCTGCTAGGTGATGGCTGGAGTTCTCAGTTTCTCAATATATGGTCCTCTCTGTGGGCTGCCTGAGTATCCTCATGACATGGCAGCCAGCTTCTCTCACTGAGTGACCCAAGGAAGAGAGAGCGCCCACTATGGAAGAGCTGTCTTTTTTTTTTTTTTTTAATTTGCATATGGGCAGGAGGCACCAGGGATCGAACTCCAGACCTCCAGCACGGCAGATCGGAGCTCTGCCTGCTGAGCCACGGCAGCCGCCCGGAAGAGCTGTCTTTAAAAAAAAAAAAAATCTAACTGTGGAAGTGACACAGCATCACTCCTGTTGTATCCTATTGGCCACCCAGAGCCACCCTGGTACAGCACGGAAGGGATTATGCAGTGGTGTGAACACCAGGAGGTGAGGATCACTGGGATCCTTTATTAGATTATTTGTGGGAATCCTAAAATTCCCATACTCCCTATCTTTCGTGCTACAGTCCCATCAATAGGTGCAAAAATCTCCAGTTGCTGAGCCCATTGGAAGATGTTGCTGATGGGGTTGAGGAGAAACCTGGAATAAGGGACAAATTTTCCCATTGCTGTCCCACTGGGCATTTGAGACTTCTAAAATGCCTGTGACCCCAGTCATGCTAGCAGGCCTCCCTTCTGCTCCTTCCTCAACATAACCTTTTCCCTTGATCACAGATGCATGAAATGCCACCAGAGAAACCCAAGCCATTAGCAAAAGATGCTGTTTTCTTGTCGTTTCAGGTATGCTCTGAGAACAATCAAGCAGTGGTTAACCTGGCTGCTCATTAAAATTTCCTAAACTCTTAATTCTTGAGTCCACCTAGATTCACTGAATCAGACCCTCCAGAAATGAGCTCCCAGAATCTGCATTTTGAGAAAACTGCCCAGGATGTTCTGAGAAGTTGGCTGGGCATCTAGATGGCCAAGCATCTCACAACTGATTCTGCAGTGGTACTGGAAAACTAATGATACACACCCCTGGTGTGTGTGGATTTCAGAGCCTCCTGAAAGGAACCCATTTTCTTTTCTGTCTCCGTCTGCTCAATGTGCTGAGTGAGATAGTGCTTTTCAGCCTCTTGGAACACCTTATGGTCCTGCTGCCCCCACTTTGGTTCCCATTACGTCAGCTTTGAAGGTGGAGTAGCCTGTCAGCACTGCGGACTTGCGACTGGAGCCACAGAATCAATTTTATCTCCTTGGCTTCAGACCATGTGTGTGATTCCTGGCCAGGAGGGAAATGGGTGACTTATGGCTAAGAGGACATATGGCCATCTCATCACACAGCCAGAAGACATTTTCTCTTTGTCAATAGAAGAACACAATGCCTTGCGGGGTTGCCACTTAATATACGCAAGATCACAGTTTGTGGTCTGGATGAATCTAGAGGCTGTTTTCTCATGGATGGGAAGATATGCAAGGCAAGCAAAAATGCTCTAAAACAAGTATCCATTTGTGCCGGTTTGAAGCTGTTATGTACTCCAGAAAAGCCATGTCCTTTTTTTGCGATTCAGTCTTGTGGGGGCAGCAATGTTTCTTTTAATCCTGATTCAGTACTGTGGGGTAGAAACTTTGATTGGATTGTTTCCAGGGAGATGTGGCACACTCAGTTATGGGTGGGACATTTTGGCTAGATTGTTTCATGAAGATGTGACATACCCAAGTGTGGGTGTGGCCTTTTGATTAGATGGGGTGGTGGCTCCACCCATTCAAGGTGGGTCTTTTTTTTCATAATCACACGGTCACATTGTCAAACAGTTAGACATTGTCTTCATGAATGAAGGCTACTGGAACACAGTACAACACTTTCAGGTACTTCCCTTTAGCTTCTCCAATACATTATAAGCTAAAACAGGAAATCTATATAATGCATAAGAATTATCCCCAAGATAACCTCTCAACTTTGTGTGAAATTTCTTAGCCACTGAAACTTTATTTTGTCTCATTTCTCTCTTTCCCCTTTTGGTCAAGAAAGCTTTCTCAATCCCATGATGCCAGGTCCCAGCTCATCCTGGGAGACCTGTCCCACGTTGCCAGGGATATTAACACTCCTGGGAGTCATGTCCCATATTGGGGAAGGACAGTGTGTTCACCTGCCAAGTTGGCTTAGGGAGAGAGGTCACATCTGAGCAACAAAAGAGGTTCTCTGCGGTGGGGGGTGACTCTTAGGTATAATTATAAGTAGGCTTAGTTTCTCCTTTGCAGGAATAAGTTTTATGTGGTCAAACCCCCAAGGTTCAGCCTACTGAATTTGTTCTCCTCCATGCTTGCGAGAATATCAGGAATTCCCTAGATGGGGAACTTGAATATTTCCTTTCTCCCTAGTCCTCCAAGGGGACTTTGCAAATACTTTTTTATTCTCTGCCCACATTACTCTGGGATATTTTGTGACATCACACTAACCTGTACAAAGCAATAAGATCTCACACCCCAGTCAAGATTCTATGTAATTATGGTGTTCAAATAAACTGACCATGGTAAATTAGATAATGTGCTACCCAAAATATAAATTTTGCACCAAACAAACATCTCTCCCTTTGGTCTTACACAGAAGTTGAAGTTTTAAAATATGGACCATGGGTTAGTTTGCAAACAGTTGGGATGTGATATACAGAACAGGAACCACTTTTAAAAAGGGAAACTTAATAAGTTACAAGTTTACAGGTCTAAGGAAGAGGAAATGTCCAAATTAAGGCACCAACAAGAGGTTACCTTCACTTAAGAAAGGCCAATGGGTCAGCAACACCTCTGTCAGCTGGGTAGTCACGTGACTGGCATTTGCTGGTCCCTTGTTGCTGGCTCCGTTGCTTTCAGTCACTGTTCCTGTGAGGGCTCTTCACTTTGCTTCTTTGGGATTGGCTTTCATCTCTTGGCTTCCCTTGGCTCTCTCCGGGTCCTGGTTTGCTTAACATCTCATGGCGACGTCTGCTAGGCTCCAAACATCTCAAACATACGTGTCTCTGTTCTCTGCCTGTCAGTTCTGCTCTGAAGTTTCTGCCTGCTCTGTCATTTCTGACTCTCTCCAAAATGTTTCCTCTTTTAAAGGATGCCATAAAGTAATCAAGACCCATCTAGAATAGGTGCAGTCACATCTCCATTTAATCAAGGTCACACAAAAATTAGGCGCGACACATCTCTGCGGAGATAATCTAATCAAAAGATTCCAACCTAGATGGTGAATCAGGATTAGAAGAAATGGTTGCTCCCACAAGATTGGATTAGGATTAAAGCATGGCTTTTCTAGGGTACGTAATACTTAAAAACCAGCACAGACCATATATCCTTTACCCTATATTCTAATTTACCTTAGCTCTATCCAGATCAGCTTCATTCCTATCTCTAGTCAAAGTCTGATCACTTTTTCAACGTTTCAAACAGTTTCTATATGGGGTAGTGCTGACTTTCAGAGCTTCAGAGCTCTAACTCAGAGTCTAAGGTGTCACATGAATACCCACAGTTTCTGGGAACAACCAGGTTATACACAAATAGTTCAGTATCTCAGATTTAGAAATAACAGTTACAGCCTCAGAATATATATGGCTTCTGTAAGAGCTTGCAATCTAGGAATTTTTACATCGACCCTGACCTGATAACCCATGCTCTTGATTTTAGTTCTCTGAGTTTGTGTATTATACTTAGTCTAAATGAGTGAGGCATGATAATATTTGTCTTTTTGTTTCTGACATTTCATTCAGCATCTGTCCTCAAGGTTCATTCATGTAGTTGCATGCCTCATAACTTCATTTCTTCAGTAGTCCCTTGTATATAAATATCACACTTCCCCCTTCCATTCCTCAGTCATTGTACCCTTAGGCCACCTCCATCCATTGTGAATTGGGAACACTGCCACCATAAACAGCAGAGTGCAAATGTCCATTCATGTCGCCACACTCAGTTCCTCCAGGTATAAACCTAGCAATGGGGTTTCAAGGTTACATGGCAACACTACCCCTAGCCTCCTGTGGAACCATCAAACTGCCCTCCTGAGGAGCTGTGCCTCTCAGCTTCCTTACTAACAGTAAATAGGTACATCTGTTTCTCCACATTTTCTCTACCATCTCTGTTAACTTTTAAAGAATTTTAATCACACATTATACGATTTAACTTAAGTAAATAGCCATACATTCACCACCATAATCTATATGAAGATAATTTCCTTTTCCTCTGCAAAGAATCCGTACCCCTTTTCCATATCTCCCACTTGTTGACATTTAGTTTTGACATAATGTCTTTGTTACATTCAGTGACAGCGTATTGCAATGTTACTGTTGACTACAGAACTTAGCTTGCATTGATTGTATTTTTTTTTTGGATACCATTCCATTTTCAATACCTTGCAATGTTGATATTCATTTGTTCTCCCCTCTGCAAAAAATGTTTTTATATTTGTACATATAATCACCATGATTGTCCACTCTAAGCTTTCCTAAGTTATACCGTCTCAGTCTTTATCCTCTATCTTTGGTTCCGGTGTCATACGTGCCCCCAGCCCTTCTCCCTGAACCATTCTCACATTCAGCTTCATTCAGTATATTCATATTATTGTGCTATCATCAGATAGTATTGTGCTATCCATTTCTGAATTTTTACAACCAGTCCTGTTGTACATTCTGTATTCCTTCAACTCCAAATGCCCAATCTCTACCCTTTTTCTATCTCTTAATAACCCTTGTTCTTAACTTTATTTCTCAAAGTTCACTCTTTAATGTTAGTTCATCTTAGTGAGACCATACAGTTTTTGTCCTTTTGTTTCTGGCTAATTTCATTCAGTGAAATGTCCTTAAGCTTTATCCACATTGTTACATGCTTCATGACTTTATTCTGTCTTACAGCTATAAAATGTTCCATTGTATGTATATACCATAGCCTGTTTAGCCACTTGTCCGTTGATGGACATTTGGTCTGTTTCCATCTCTTCTGCCCATTCAAGATGGGTCTTGATTAGTTTACTGGAGTTCTTTTTCTTTTTTTGCATGGGCAGGCACCAGGAATCAAGCCCTGGTCTCTGGCATGGCAGGTGAGAATTCTGCCAGTGAGCCATCATCACACCACCCAGTTTACTGGAGTTCTTTAAACGGGGAGAGATTTTGAAGAAAACACAGTTGCTTCAGAGCCAACAGAGACACAGACATTTGGAGATGCTTGGAGAGCTGACAGAGAGAGCAGACGCCTAGACTCAAATGTTTGGAGATCCAGAGCCCAGCAGATGTCACCATGTGCCTTCCCATGAGATGCTAAGCAAACCAGAACCCAGAGTGGTGTCCTGGAGGAGCTAAGTGAAAACTCACAGACTCTTAGAGAGGAAACCACTGGCATGAGAAGCTGGAAGCAACGGAACCAAGAACAAAGACCAGCAGGTGCCAGCCCCATGCCTTCCCATGTGACAGACATCGGCCATTCTTGAGATAAGGTATCTTTCTCTGGGTGCCTCAGTTTGGACACTTTCATGGTCTCAGAATTATATGCTTATAACTTTATAAATTACCTTTTAAAAAACTGTTCCATTTCTGGTATATTGCATTCTGGCACTACTAGCAAAGTAAAACACCATTTATTCATTCATTCACTCAATAAGTATTTATTGAGCATCTCTGACTTTATCTTCTACTATTTTCTTTCTTGTTCACTCCACTCCAGCCACATTGACCCTTCTCCTATGTCTAGAACAAACCAAATGGAAAGAATCTCCTCTAGCTGCTCCCTCATCCCAGAGCAGTTTTGCCCTAGTGTCCACTTGGCTGAGTCCCTTAAGTTCTTCAGGTCTTTACTCAAAGCTCACGTTCTCAATGACTTCCCTATTTAACATTGTAACCAGCTTCCCTCCACATTTTGGATAACCCTTACCCTCCTTTACCTTTTCTTTTTTCCATAACTCTTTTCACCTTTTAATATATTACAAAATTATTATGTTTGTCATTTATTATTTGGGTCCCTGCTCTTGGATAAATTTTATCAGGGAAAAATCTTTGTTTTGTTGACCATGCATCCCAAATACCTACTATATGCTTGGCACATAATACTTAATAAAGAGCTGCTGAATTGATAAATCAGGTGGTGATATAATGGCAAACAATACATGCATATATAACTGTCACAGAGTTAATGATCTATTGGAGAAGACTATCAATAAACAATTACACTGATGCTTACTGAATGATAGTTGCCATACATAAGAGGGAACTACATGGAGTTCTATGAGAGAGTGTATGAGGGACACAACCTAGTGTTTGTCCCAGGGAAGGTTGTTGGAGAAGCAACATTTAGTCCAGGACCAGTAACAGCTGAAGGAAGGAGGAAGGTAGAAAAAAGATCCCTCAAGTAGTTTTCAGTATCTAGCTTCTTATAACAACCGAGCATGCCTACCATCTAATCTGGACTTGCCTTTTTCACTCTCTAAGGAGCTATTCAAATTAAGTTTCTAAACATTTGTAAACCTTTTACCCCTCTCCAGTGTCAAAAGCTGAACATCAACTTCAGCAAATTTCTCCTGCCAAAGATGGATATTGTTTGGCAAATAGCATTCTTTGTCCTCTGAACTTCTCCTTAATGAGTTGAAAGCAAATATGAAAAAATAAAATTCAAACCTCATAGAACAGAACAAGTAAAGTTTAAATAGTCTCAGCAATGAATCAAGAGTTTCAGAGATGCTGTCTCCGATACAAAACCACATAAAGGCTGAAGTAAAACTGCTTCATACTGAGATGAAAGCCTTAGAGATGAGATGAGTAATTATCCACATATTCTTCCAAGCACTTGCAGTAAAGAACTTTGCACAGGTAACCATAGAAATGTCTGTGGGGATTAGAAGGTCAAAATCATAATAGTTAATCACCTTTTAGAGGCCACCTGACTGTATTAGGCTGCTTCTTTCTTTTCATTTCTCAGAAGAACAAACTAGAAAGTATACCATATAGGTATGGAATAATGAGTCAGTGGTAAATGCTGTGAAAAAGATTAGAAAAAAGCATGAACACTAATAGACTTAAAAATATGGTTTTTTTTAAGACTTTAAAATACTTGTTAACTCATCTCTGGGAACTCAATCTTTGCACTGGAAACAAGGAAAATCAACATCCTTTCTTGAGTACTACATCCCCAGCTTCAAAGATGCACCTGAAATTAAGCCGCAGATGGAACCCAGAAACCAGACTCAATGTTTGCAAGAGGAACACATAGGCTTCTTTATCACAAGACTATAGCAATGGCTCCATTTAATAAAGCCTCTATGGAGTCAATATTCTTTTCATTTTGTTACTGCTTTTTTTGGCCAAGTTATCCAGGTTATAGAAAGAAATGATATAACTTCAGTTGAAGGTTATTGTTGTGACAACTTCAAGGAAGCAATGACTTTGTCTTAGGATTTCCCTCTGTATCAGTCAGGAGAGGCTAGATTATGCTCTGTAACAAACAACCCCACAATCTCAGTTGTTTCAAAGAATAGATGCTTAGTTTTATTTTTTCACTCAATGCTACATCTCTGTTTTGGGTTAGGTGAGGGGGATGGTGGTTGGCTTATCACACCTGGAAGCTTTAGGTAGGCCCAACATTGGTGATTGAGGCCATAGAGTGAAGTTGGGCATTTGAGGAAGAATTTGATTTTTTCAAAGCAGTTTAACATTCAAACACATTTTCAAACTTCTCTATTTTTATCTTTACAAGAATGTTGTGAGATAAACTATTCATGAGTTATTCTCCCCATTTTAAAGAAAAGAGTCTCATGGTTTTCTAGATTGTACATTTCCCCAAATGGCAAAGTCAGGACGAGCACCAGAGTTCTTATACAAAATCACCTCCCATCTCTTGGAGGCACACTGTGTGCCAGTTACCATCCTGGGGTTTCTCAGGCATGGCCACTGACTCCTGAGTCCAAACTCCGTGCTAAGGTAAGGAGCCATGTGGCAGATTGGAGTGAGCCACCAGACAGCAGTAAGGATGACAATTAATTTAATGCTTTAAATGAAAAAATGCCTACATCATCAAAAACAAAATCAGAATTCAGCATTACTTTTGAAATTTATGTTTTGATTATGTAAGCAATAAATTGCTCATTTTAAGGAATTTGGAAAAAACAAAAATATTCAGAAGAAAATTTTAAAACACCTAACCAGATAGAAACACTAAGCTTCTTTGTCAAATGAAAATTTTAGACAGGTAAAAATATATGAAAAAAAAAAAAAGAAATAAAAGAAACACAAGTGTACTCACCATGCAGCTTAAAAAAAAAAAATAAGTACAGTGGAAGGCCCCTGTGTATCTCCTGCGTAATCCTCTCTCTCTTCCCCAGAGGTAACCACTGTTGATGTTTATAAAATTCCCTGCATGACCTTATGTCTCAAGTATGTAGAAATACATTTATAAAGATACAGCAGTATGCTGGTTTGAAACTGTTATGTAATCCCAAAAAAAAAACCATGTTCTTCTAATTCATTCTTATGGGTGCAGACCTGTTGTGGGTGAGACCTTTTTTTTTCCCATGGAGACATGACTCACCCAAATTCAAGGTGGGTCTTAATCCTTTCCTGGAGCCCTTAATAAGAGAGCTGAGAGAAGCTAAGAAAGAAAACACCCCAGGGAGAAGCCAGAAGGACCCACAGGAGCTGAGAGAGCCATTTTGAAGCCAACCCAGAAGAGAAGGACCAGCAGATATCATCATCTGCCCTCCCATTGACAGAGAAACCCTGGATGCCCCTGGTCTTCCTCCAGAGTCAAGTCATCTTTCTCTGGATGCCTTAATTTGGACATTCCCATGGCCTGAGAACTGTAAATTTGTAACCTAATAAATGTCTTCTGTAAAAGCCAGTCCATTTCTGGTATATTGCATTCCAAAGGCTTTAGCATACTGAAATAAGCAGTATTGTGCATATTTTCAGATTTTATGTACATGGCATCATGCTATACTAACTTTGGCAACTTTTTCATCTGAATATTATGTTATAATTATCCACAAGTAGCCCAAATTCATTCATTTAATTGCTTAGAACAGTGCCTCTCAAATTTTGTTTCACAAATCACCAGGGGATCTTGTTAAAATACAGGTTCTGATTCAATAAGTTTGATGTGGGGTCCTAAGTTCTAAGTTTCCAGGTGAAGCCAGTGCAGCTTATTGGGAATCACATTTTGGGTAGCAAGGAGACATAGTACTCTTTTGAGTGCATATGGTGCAATTTATTCACCTATTCTCAGAGAATGGGCTTTTTGCTCCTTTCTTCCTTCACCCTATTACAAGCAATGTTGTAATAAGCATTTTTTTTTTTACATATGTCTTGGCACTCCTGTGCAAGAGATACCTAGGATATAGAGAACCCTAGAAGAGCAATTGCTAGGTTACAGGGTCTGCAACTGTTCAATTCTATTAAATACTGCCTACTTGGTCTCCAAAGGGGTGCTTCCAATAGACAGCTCCATGAGCAATTTAAAAAATGTCTTTTGTTTCGTATCTTCATCACACATATTAGTATGAGGCAATAAGTGTTTTTTTTTTTCTAGAAGTCACTTTTTAAAAAAAATTTTAATTTTTAACTTTTTTATTGTATAATATAACATATATACAAAGCAAAGAAATAAAAAGGCAATAGTTTTCAAAGCACTCTTTAACAAGTAGTTACAGGACAGATCCCCGAGTTTGTCATGGACTACTATACAATCCTCTCAGATTTTTCTTTCTAGCTGCTCCAGAATATAAAAGGCTAGAGGGCTTAAATTTTTTTTATCATCACAATAGACTTTTTTCCTTCTTTTTTTTGTGAAAAATAACATATATACAAAAAAGCTATAAACGTCAAAGCACAACACCACAATTAGTTGTAGAACATATTTCAGAGTTTGACGTGGGTTACTATTCCACAATTTTAGGTTTTTAATTCTAGCTACTCTAAAATATTGGAGACTAAAAGAGATATCAATTTAATGATTTAGCATTCATATTCATTTGTTAAGTCCTATCATCTATGTTTAACTCCACCATCACCTTTGATCTTTCCATCCCTCTCTTTAGGGGTGTTTGGGCTATGGCAATTCTAAATTTTTGCTATTGGAAGGGTCTGTCACTAATATGGGGTAGGGAGATGGAACTATCTGATGTCCTGGAGAGGCTGGGTTAGGTTCTCAGGACTTATCTGGACCAGGGACCCATGTGGAGGTTGTAGGTTTCAGGAAAGTTATTCTAGTGCATGGAACCCTTGTGGAACCTTATAAATGACCCTAGTTGTTCTTTAGGATTGGCTGGAATGGTCCTAGTTGGGGGTTGGCAGGTTATGATAGGTAGCAAGGTCTACCTGAAGCTTGCATAAGAGCAACCTCCAGAGTAGCCTCTCAACTCTATTTGAACTCTCCCCGCCACTGGTACTTTATTACTTATTCTTCTTTCCCCCCTTTTGATCAGGATGGAATTGTTGATCCCATGGTGCCAGGTCTGGTTTCATTTCTGGGGAGTCATCTCCTACATCACCAGGGAGACTTTCACCCCTGGATGTCATGTCCCACATAGGGGGGAGGGCAATGATTTCACTTGCAGAGTTGGGCTTAGAGAGATTGAAGCCACATCTGAGCAACAAAAGAGGTCCTCCACAAGTAACTCTTAGGCATGCCTATAGGTAATCTAGGCTTCTCCACTACCTACATAAGTTTCACAAGAGTAAGCCTCATGATTGAGGGCATGGCCTATTGATTTGGGTGTCCCTAAAGTTTGACACAGTATCAGGGGATTCCTTGATGGTAAGGTTTAATAGTTCCATATTCTGTCTCCCATTCCTCAGGGGACTTTGCCAATACTTTTTGATTATCTCCTTGATACTCTAGGATGTATCCAGGCATTACAATAATCTGTATAGGATTAAGGACCTCTTTCTTATTCTGGGTTCCCTGTGTTTCAATTGTTCAAATGACCTATACAGATAGGTTGAATTAGATTCTGCACTACAGAAAATTTCAGTTCCAGAACAAATAAATCTTTCTTCCATTGGTCTCAAAGAGTATGTGTGGTTCTAAAATATGAACACTGTCTTCCTTACCCCTATGTTCTGAATTACTTTAACCCCAACTGTTCGGCTTTGTTCTTATCTCTAAATTTCAGGTTATATATATAAAACAGTTTCTCAAAATCCAGAAATAATAATCACCACTCCAGACTTAATGTGTCTGGGCAATAAGCTTTATATATTTATAGGACTTTTGATTTCTTTAAACTTTTTTCTATTCCTATGTGGTGGAAATTAATCTCTATCCATAATTTGAAAATATAATTTTCCTCTTGCCAAAATTCTACTGAATTTTAATTTGAGCCTGTATTTTGTTTGATCAAAAATGAATCAACTTATCTGTGTGACACCTAAGACTCAGAGTTGGAGTTCTGCAGCTCTGAAAGTCAGTATTGCTACATACAACGACTGTTAAAGAAACTGAAAAAGAGATCAGGCTTCAATTAGAGACAAAAACAAAGCTGGTTGGGTCATGACTACAGTGAATCAGAATACAGGGATGTTGCATGTATTTTAGAACTTAACCTACTGTATGAGATCAAAGGAAGAGAGGCTTATTTTGTCCAAAATCTAATTTTTTTGTAGTACATAATCTAACTCAACCTGTCTGGATAGCTCATTTAAACAACTCAAACACATGGAGCCCAGAATGGGAATGAAGGCTTTTAATTCTGAACAGCTTAAGGTAATACCCGGATACATTCCGGAGTATGTTGGACAGTTAATTAAAAAGCATTGGCCAAGTTCCTTGAGGGGTGGGAAAAAAATATGGAATAATTAAGTTTTGCCACTTGGGAAACTCCTGATACTGTCTGAAATATTAGGGACTCTCAAGCTAATACACCAAGCTTACTTATTGATCTTGAGGCTTACTCTTGTGAAACTTATTTCTGTAGTGGAGAAGCTAAACCTACCTATAATTATTCCTAAGAGTAACTTCCAGAGGACCTCTTTTGTTGCTCAGAGGTGGCCTCTCTTTCTCTCTAAGCCCAACTCAGCAAGTGATGTCATTACCCTCCCTCCTATGTGGGACATGACGTACAAGGGTGAAAGTCTCCTGGCAGCGTGGTACATGACTCCCAGGGATGAGCCTGGCCCTGGCACTGTGGGATCAGCAATGCCTTCCTGACCAAAAGGGGAAAAAAGAAATGTAATAAAATAAGTTTTCAGTGGCTAGGAGAGTTTAAATAGAGTCAAGAGGCTGTTCTGGAGGTTAGTTTCATATAGATATTGCTAATTGCCACAGGTTGCCAAACTCAACCAACTTCTGTCCTGTTAACCCTAAAGAATACCTACAGTTCTATCTGAGATTCTACAAAAGTTTCACATACTAAGGTTACTTCCAGATGGGTTCATAGGCCTGATAAGTCCTGAAATCCGGAGGAGCCAGTTTCTCCAGAACATCAACTAGTTCCATCCCCCTATGCCACATTATCAACATCCCTTTCCAACATGAAAAAGTTATAATGCTCAGAGGCCAAATTCTCCAATCTTTTGAGTATGACTGCTAAATCATTATACTGATATTTCTTTTAGTCTCCAGTGTCTTGGAGCAGCTAGAAGGAAAAACCTAAAATTGTGGGACTGTAACCCATACTGAAATCTGAAATCTGTTCTACAATTAATTGTTGCAATGTACTTTGAAGTTTTTTCTTTTTTGTATATGCTATATTTCACACACACAAAAACGTGTTTTTAAAAAATGAATCAGCATGAATTCCCTCCCTCTGAGTTCTGGGAGGTTTATGTAGTTCCAAGGTGATAGGAGGAGGTAGGACCTGGCCCTTTGTCTCTGTACGTCTGCCCTGAGATGTCCCTCATCCCTGTCAATCGGGCCCTTCTGTGACAACTTTGAACATAGCTGAACCATCTGCTCTTCTTGCCACACGGGGGGCAGGAAATGTCTGCAAAACTCTCTAAAGACTCAGCTGCATCTCTTCTCCTTATAGCCATTCCCTCCCTGAGTCTTGGGTCTACTCCATAAGGAAAACATGCTGCCTGTCTTTGGAGGATGGGGTGGAGTGGGGTGAAGGGAAAGTCCTCTCTCTATTTCCTTTTGCCTATTTGTGAGTCTTCACTGGTCCCCTAAGGGTATTGGCTTTTGGAAAGGAAAGCAAAGAACACTCCTTTGTTTCTTTTCCCAGCCTAGTCACATCCTTCCCTGGAGGGAAAAGAAAGGCCTGAATGCCTGAATAGCGGGAAGGGAAGAATGGAAAAAAGTGAAAGTTCATACTATGCTGATGACGATATAAAATGGTGCAGCCACTTTGGAAAACAGTCTGGCAGTTCCTCAAATGATTACGCATAGAGTTACCATATGAACCAGTAGTTCTATGCCTACATATATACTGGAGAAAAATGAAATCCTATGTTCATGCAAAAATGTGTACAAATATTCACTGTAGCATTATCATAATTGCTAAAAAGTGGAAACAACCCAAATATCCATCAACTGATGAATGGATAAATAAAATATGTTATAGCCATCCAATGAAATAATATTCATCATTAAAAATGAAGTACTGAAACGTGCTCAACAAGGATGAGCCTCTTTAAGCATGCCTGAAACATTATGCTAAGTGAAAGAATCTGGACCTAAAAGACTGCATATTGTATGACTCCATTTACATGAAATATCCAGAATAGGCCTATCTATAGAGACAGAAAGTTGATTAGTATTTGCATAGGGCTGGACATGTGAGACAGTTGGGGAGAAATGAGGAGTGACTGCTTTGGGGTGATGATTCAACAAGTCTGTGAATATACTAAAAACCATTGAATTGGACACTTTTCATAGGTGAAGTATATGTTAAAAAATAAAGCTGTTAAAAAAAATAGCCAACCAAGATGACAAAATGTTGGTTACTCTCACCAAAACTATTTTCCAACTACATGTTCCTAATATATAATAGATATTTTTTAAAAATTGGAATCAGACCCTATAGATATGTTTATCCTGCTTTCCCTCCTAAATATGTATTAGGTGCCTACTTTGATCAAAGACTCATGATATATGCTGTGGAAATACAAAGATTAATAAGGCATGTCCTTTCCTTTGAGAAGATTACAATATGATTGTTTCCATATACTTGACTTTTAGAGGCTGTGGCTGCAGCTGGTATTGATGTTTTTTTTTCACCTGTCCAAATTTAACATTACCATTTTTTAGTGAGTTGTGAGTAGCAATTAAAACAATCAGGAGGAAAGAAAGATTCTGTAAAAAGTCATGCTAAGAAAATTTATGCTTGTAGTCAGTGAAGACAGATGTGGAGTGGGGCTAAGTTGGCTTGAACTGAAAGGTATGCTCCAAATCTAGGACCATTCAGCCTTGGAACATTTAAAGAATTCCTCTTGTACCCTAGACACATTAAAGAGACTCCAGTGATGAGGTGCAGGCATTGGCTGGTTTTTAAAGAAGGTTTCCACTGGATTCTGATGTACAGGGAGGTTAAAAACCACTAGCTTAGATGCTAGAACTAAGTAGATTTGTGGCAAACAAGGAAAAGTGTTACTTTATAAAGGGGAGTGGGAAGTAAAGCTAAGGAGTGCTTTACCTATCAGAGAGTATATCTGGAAGGTTGTGATCTGCTTGGGGTGGCCTATAGAAGATGGTTATCAACGTAGGGTCAGAATTCAGAAGAGGCAGCTACCAGTGCTATTACTCTAAAGATAATAGGCCCAAAAGAGCTGAACTGAAGGATTCCCAAGGGGAGAGGAAGAGGAAGAAGTAAGAGAAGCAGGGAATTCGGGAGTTAACTCTTTGAATGCTAGATGATGACTCTTTAAGCATCGCCTAGTCTATTTAGCTGAATTCAAGATGGAAATGTTATATTGCCAAGCTGAGCTTATGAGGACTTAAAGGCTGAAATTAAGGCCATTGGAAATATTTGGGATCCATTCCTACTTTTAGGCTTTATATCATTAAGGGAACCACATAATCCCTTAAAACATTCATTAATTTTTATTTTCAAAACCAAAATATTGGGTTGAATGGATTGATTTCTGGTTTATCTCAGTGATTTCAATACACTAATGTTTTTACATTTATTTTTCTCCTCTCCTTCCCTCCCCTCCCCATCCTTCCCTTCCCCTTCCCTCCCCTCTCTTTCATATACATTTGCATGTCCAAGAATGAGAAGAGAAGTGTGACTGGAAGTCTTTGTCCACCATTTGATAAAAGTAGGACAGAGATTTCTGTGTTTGCTCAAGGCCCTATGCTGAACAGGATGCACTTTAGATATCATGGTTTTTTTGCAGAGTATTATTCCTTCCATAGCAGCGGAATAACCACAGAATGTCAGACTCCATATGACTGGGGTCTTGGCACTGGACTGGTAGTCTTGGCATTAGGGGCTGTTTCCCGGCACAGGAACAGAGAAGAGCTGCTTTCCTGTTATGTTTAACTGTCCAGCCCTACTATCTTCTCTCCCAGGGATCCAGAGGAGAGGGCTAATTAACTTGTGGGGAAACCCCACCCAGGCTTTAGGACTGGTAAACAGGATTTCCCATGGCAGAAAGGTTGTCTGGAAAGGCGGGAGCAGAGCATACATTGAAAGAGTCCAAAAAAAGATCAAATCACAATGCCTCGGAGCATCCTGACTTTTGATTGGGCATCCCCAAGGGCATTTTTAAATACTCAAGCAAGAATATGCTCAGCATCTCTGAAATGAACCTTAACTGAATATCTGAAAAGGTCTTATGGGGGACTCATTTGGTAGTTCATTTCCCTCTTTGATTATATTTCAAAGTATATTTTCACTCAAGCTCCAGTTGCTTATAGGTTTTAGCTCTAGTACTTTTGAAAAAATCAGTATATTAGAGATGCTATACCCATGTTCAGGGAGAGGTGTTCCAAATTTCAGTTCTGCTAATTTCACAAAAGAGCATTGTAGTTTTTGCAAAAGAAAATGCATTGGTTTTCTTTTGAATTTGATGGAATGCATTGATTATTGATTTTAAAGTTGGAAAAAAAGGTGAGATTTTGAGATAAGGGATACTGGTCTTACATTATCTGCTCAAAATCTCTTTCTTTGGCTATTGGTCAAATCCCTGAGTTGGAAAAACAAAGTTGTTGTTAAGGGTTGGGATTGTATCACAATTTTGTTTTACTTTTGTGTGTTGACACTGCTTGATTAAAGCAGTTGCACATTCCATTTATTTTCTTTAAGTTTTTATAGAAGCAACAAAGTTCTGCAGATCTGTAAATAAATTATATCTAACCGTACATAACTTGGGTTACATTCTTGGGTGAATCATATCAACATTGGCAGAATGTTTAAATAAACATGCTAGAGGAGGTTAAATAGAGGTTAAACAGTTTATTCTGCCCTCATACCGAATTCCTTAGACATTTGAATTCACCCAAAAGTTTTTAATTTGCTCAACAAAAATTTCAACAACAAAATTTCATGATTAGTCTTAGTAAACTATTATTATTCCTTGATATGAAAGCATGTTTAGAGATATATTAATTCGCTCAATATAAGCAAAACCTTAACAATAAAAACCACCACTCCCAAAGTGTCACAATAAAAAAACTGCTTGCAAGACAGATTTTCTTCCCACAACAGCAAGAGGAATTTCACCTTTTCTTTTTTGGATGCATTGTCCGGGAATCGAACCCGGCTCTCCCATATGACAGGCAAGCATTCTATCACTGAACCACCCGTGCACCCAGGAATTTCAACTTTTAACTAAAAAACTAACTTTTTTAGTTTAGGGGTGGAGTGAGTTTTGGGGCAAAAGGATATAAGTAAATGAATTAGAATTCCTTTGTGTTCTTAATGAAATCAAGCACCTGGACTTTTTTTTATATAATAGCCCCTAGCCCTTTTCCCCGGGGGTTGATGCATGACACAAGTTGGGCCAATCTCAATGCCCTATCCCTTGGTCTGAGTGAATGGTCCAGGATAAATGTATGATCCAACCTGGACCAATTTTAGTCCTTTCCTAGAATTTTTGAGCCTGGAGCTAGAAGTAAATAGTTCTTTTTCTTCTCTGATCAGGGAGTTATTGGAATGTGAGCCCATCACCAAAGGATGCCACATGCCTCTTTCCATGGTGACTGTCCTTTTGGAGTAGGAGAAAATGAGGGCAACACGCAGATAAAAGCAGAAAGAAACAGAGATGGAAACAGTTATGAGAGAATTGCAAAAAGTGGAAGAGACTGGAGTCACTGAAGTCCCAAATGTTTCTTGGTGATAGTTTTAGGTGTGGTAAGAAATCATGTTTATTATTGAGATGCTAGTGAAGATGTTCATTCATCACATCATTCAGTGCATGATTTGTAAGGAATACATTCTCCACTCCTCCTGGGTGTGTGTGTGTGTGTCTCTGTGTGTGTGGAGAGGGATCCCTAATGTCACACTCGTGGCCTCTCCTGGCACTTATTCCTCCACTGGCAAGAGGTGTGCCTGGTTTATTTGGTGAGTTTGAAAGAAGGAACTGGACATGTTCACCTAAGTTTCTCTCTCTTCATTCTCTTTGGGGATCAGCCTGCCCCCCAAGTGCTTGTGTTCTGGTCTGGTTTAATGATACGTGTGCTGAACTTTGTAGGGGAAGAAATAATGAGATGGTTCCTGGATGGGAATGATAGATCAATGCTTGATTACAGAATGCAGAAATAATGCTGAAATGTTAACAGTAGAATTAAGGTAGTAGGTGTATGGGTGTTAATTGTAAAATTCTTTTAATTCTGCTGTATGTTTGAAAATTTTCATGATAAAATCTTGAGAAAAACAGCATGCAATTATGATGGTCTAAACTTGACAAAGGCATTTGATACAAGTTGGGAAGCAAACAGTCAGGGATTGTATTCATTACAAAGAGCCTGGTACTGGGTATTCAGCTTTGCAGATCACATTAGTATTACAACCAAGTGTAAGTCTAGCTGCACTGCTTCAAAAAGTGGCCAAACAGGTCATTCTGGCAATTGTCTACGAGCAGCAATTCTGCTCCACTTGTGAAAGCTGTTGCTTTATTCACTGGCAGGAATTTTTAAATGCCACTCTTTACCAGAAGGCAAAGGAAACTAGATATTTGCATAGTTGAGGGGGGTCGAGGTGGGGTAGGAGGGGGGAAATACTTTGTAACTTGTTAATTGAGACAATATTTGTAAAGTGCTTAGCATGTTGCCTGAACAGGTTCTCAATAAATGCTAGTTATGAGTATAATTAGATTATTACTTCAAATGAAAATCACATAAAGGTGTAACGTTAAATCAAAAAAAAAAAAAAGGATGTATCAAGGTGCTCTGCTGTTTGTTAGAACTGAATAGTATAGATAAGATTGGAAGAGTCTGGGGGAGACATTTTGGAATCACCTGGAGGAGGTTTCAAACCTCAAGTGCCTCCTTTGCCAGGAAGTGGCAGGGTGGGGTGAGGGCCATATTTTGTTTTGAGAATCACTTCCTTGTTGTTGGGTATATGTGGTGTCACCAATTGGGCTGGCTCTGAACAAAAGTATGAGAGCCAGTGGTACAGATACAAACTGTGGTTTCTCCGATGAATAGGAGAAAATTATCAGTTTAAGGAGATGCCACTCTATATTTGTTGCCTAGGCAATACGGGCAAAGGAAAATGTATTATTTCTATTTAAGCCATTACATTTTATTTTAACAAAAATGGTAAGATACCGGTTCTAGTATTAATTCTCAAAGTCTCTCAGTGTCTGCTGTTGGAAAAAATATCAATTGTTTTTACAGTTATATTGTTTACTCCTTGGAATGTTGAGAAAATTCATATGTGAGAACAAATGTCAATCTCTGACTTTATGATCAGAATGTAAATCTGAACCCATTCCCCACCCTTGTCACTGATCCATGATCATGGTATGCTTCAGCCTTTTCCAATCACTTTCTTTTTAAAAAAAAAATTAATAAAATGGTAATACAAATAATCCATGTCCAGTGTAAAATAATTAGAGATTACAGAGAAGTCAAATGAAAACAAAATTCAAATGATTTATAATCTTGTCAAGCAAAGATTATCACGGTTAACACATTGGTGCATATCCTCCCAGAATTTTTCTATGCAAATATAACTGTGTACGTACTTATGAGAATTTGTCATAATATGACACACCACTTGGGAACTTTCGTTTCTCCCCTTTAAATATATGTTACAAATATTGGTTATATTAGTAAGCATGGCACTAAACCAATCATTTTTAATGACTGCATATTGTTCCATTTTAATAATTTACTGTAGTTTATCTAGTAAATCCCTTCTTGTTGATCAAACATGTTGCTGTAATTAAAAACTATTATAATCAACATTGAAATGAGCATACTTCATATATTAATTATGAGTACAAGTCCAACAATTTCTTTGGAATTAATACATGGTGCCAAAATGACTCAAGAGAGTTATAATGGTTTACTCTCCCACCAACAGCATTTGTGAATGTCTCTTCCTCCACAATCTTGTAAACTGAATTATCAACCTATTTAATGTTAGTCAATCTGTTAGGCAAACAAATGGAGTTTGTGTTGTTATTTGTATTTCTGCAATTATTAGTGATTTTTAAAGGATGATATAATGCTCATTCCACAAATCAGGTGTGCAAAAGGCACTATTTCTTTATTTTTCTATATTCAACCTATTTCCTCAACCTTTTAATCTTCATTCCATTAGGGAGGTGGAAGCAATTACAGCCAAATCCCAGAGACTTACTAAGAGCTAAGGCATTGGGTATTTGTGGCAGTGGAGATCCATTTGACTGGTGATGTCACCTTTTCCACACTGGTATCTACTGAAATGAGATGGCCATTTACCCATGCAGGATAAGGGACAAGAAGTCGTCCTTTGTTCCTGTCCATGAGAATCTTTCAGTCTGACTGCTCACTTTGCCAATTCTGAGGCCCTCTTTGAAACAGAGGCATTCTGCTGCAAGAGGACAGGTTGGCATTTGGAAGGGATTGTGAAGCTGTCAGAGGCTCCATCTGTCTAAACACGCCACCACTTCCCTAGGGCTGTGAGTATGGAACTCCAAGTTGTTCAAATGTAGGGAAGGGCAAAGGGGGAGAGTAAATACCAGTTAAAAAACATCTGCTAGTATTTCAGAACATTATCTTACAACATATTTACTGGTCAACTGTACTAATTCTTTTGTGTTCTTTGCTCATGCCTACAACTTTTTATTATCCCAAAGCACTGAACTGTCTTGTACTACCAAATGTCTTTGTGCACATTATTGTTTCTAGCTAACTTTCACCCCAGTTCTACATATTCTCTTAGTTCCTTATATAACCCTCTAAAAAAAACCACATAATTGCATATTTATTTGTTTGTGGACAGTGTCTGTTATAAAACCTACTAAAACAATCCTCCTCCTCATTGAAATTCTGTACTTGCAAGTAAGGACTGTGTAAGATAGACCTTTTCCTTTTCTTTTTCTTTTGCCTTCTGCACATATTCTAACACAGATGTAGAAAGATTATAAATGCACAATTTTAACTCTTGGTGAATACAATTAAGTAAATTAGGACAGTTAAATAAGCAGTAGTGCTTTAATGCACAGAACTGAATGTGCATTAAATGTGCATTCAGTCAGAACTGAATGAAGCTGGGATTTGTTATTTACAAGCTATATGGCTTCGGGCAAGTTATTAATCCTCCTAAGCCTCAGTTTTGTCATCTATAAAATGGAGATCATTATAACAACAATTGATATGGAGATGCTGAATTGTGCAGTGACTGCCACATAGAAAGGAAGCTACAAAATATATGCAAATTTTTGTTTTTTCCCCTTTTATTTATTTTTAAACATTTTATTGTGAAATATAACATTTATGCAAAAAACGTAATAAATTTCCAAATACATTTTAACAAGTAGTTATAGAACAGATTTCAAAGTTTGGAATTGGTTATAGTTCCACAATTTTAGGTTTTTTCTTTTAGCTGCTCCAAGATACTGGAGACTAAAAGAAATATCAATATAATGATTCAGCAGTTATACTCATTTGTTAAATCCTCTCTTCTCTAACTACTCTTTGCCCTTTGATCTTTCTCCCAATCTTTAGGGATATATAGTTCTACCCATTCTAACTTTTTAAAGGGGGTATCGACAATATATGATAGGGGGATGGAACTAGTTGATGTTCTTGGGGAAGCTGGCCCCTCTGGGTTTCAGGACTTAACTGGCCTAGGAACCACCTAGAGGTTATATATTTCTGGAAACCGAAAGCATGAAACTTTTGTAGAATCTCAAATAGAGCCCTAGGTGTTCTATAAGGTCAACAGGAGTGATGTTGGTTGGACTTTGGAAAACCATGGCAATTAGGAATATCTAGCTGAAGCTAAATAACAGTAGCCAGAATAGCCTCTCAACTCTGAACTCTTTTAGCCACTGATATCTTATTTTGTTACATTATTTTTTCCCTTTTGGTTGGGATTGTTGATCCCACTGTGTCAGGGCCAGGCTAATGCCTGGGAGTTATGTGCCACATTACCAGGGAAATGTTCACCCCTGGATGTCATGTCCCACATAGGGGGAGGGTAATGACTTTCCTTGCAGATTTGGGTTTAGAGAGAGAGAGGCCACATCTGAGTAACTAAAGAGGTTTTCTGGAAGCAACTCTTAGGTATAATTATAGATAGGCTTAGCTTTTCTGCTACAGAAATAAGTTTCATAAGAGAAAGCCTCAAGATCAAGGGCTTGGCCTATCAACTTGGGGGTCTCTAATGTTTGAGAGAGGATCAGGGGTTTCCCAGAAGGGAAACTTTAAGAATTCCATATTTTTTCTCCACTCCCTCAAGAGAAGTGATTATTTTTAATAAATATTCTTAGGTGATGAACTGGGAGGCTGACATAATACCTATGGTTTTCTTTGTTGATCCTTGATGGACAGCACAGTAAATTACTTAAATCAAAGTCTCTGTGCTAGAGAATTGATGTTAGAGAGGCAAACAAAAGTAGTTATATTTATTTTGCTACTCTGTGTTAAGTTGGTAACAATGTCCTATTCTGTGGAGTGAAATATGTTTGAGTTTTCAAGTTGATGTATTACTCTTTAGGAGGTAGGCAGGACAGAAATTTAAGGCAGGAATTTTGAATGCAAATACTGTCAATGTCAACCAGCTAGCACCAAGGAAAGAAGCAGGCAAATACAAATGTATAATGATAAAGAAGGATGGGGGTTGTGTGCAATGGGAGGGCACACCCCTTCTCTAGGGAGTAGCAGCTACCTGAGCGCATCTTTGACAATGCAGGAATGCAGACCCAGCCACACCTTCCAAATTTCAAGAGAAGTTAGAAATCTAGAGGGTATTTTTTCCCAAGAAGTTTCCTGATTTTAAAAAGTTGAAATCTTTTGTTGTTCCAAATACTGCACGGGTCCCCCCAAAAACAGCCTAGAGCTGATTCATGGGTCATCAGTTTGCAAATTAATGATTCCAGATCATTAATATTTTCAAGAAGCACATAAAGATTTGGTCAATTTTAGAGTTTAAAAGGGTGATAAAACACCACACAAACTTTGTGTCAAGTGTGATGCAAACGATTTCTAATATTCTGCCAATCTGCATTAAGCATAGATTCGTTTAAAAAAAAAAACACAAAAACCAGACCACCTCACACAGTATATTTTAACTCCTTTCTTCTTTTGATTGATTCAGTATTGAGGTTTGGCTGAATCTGCTTTTAATCTTGACCTCCTGTGGAAGCAACTCCCAGAGTTCCTAAGTAAACTTCATCCTCCTAACAGGCCTCTGCATGATATTAGCTGAGAGAAAGCCCTGTAGCTCAACAGGCAGATGGCAGTAAGAAATTAACTTAAATTTCAGCAAGGCTGAGGTTTCCATGGGAACAGAGGAAGCAGCCAAGCTCCCTGGCATTTGAACTGAATAGGGAACAGGCTTCCCGACAGCATAGTTTTTAAAAGAGTTGCACTCTTCTACCAGTCTTTCCCTATATACCTTTAGTTGGCCCTCTGAAAGTGCTTTAACTTTTGTTAATAACTGATAGTACACAACACTTAGTTACATGCTTAAATAGGTTTAAATGTCGGTGCGTACTAGATACTAAAGAGAAAGTGTAAGCCTATCTAATTGGTGAAATCTGAAAATCATCAATAAGCTTCAGGGGTTTCCTGTGAACACACTATGCTCGTTTCTAGTGAGCCTATGATACACAGAAAATTGTTGTTTTAATCTTCGTTTTCTATAAAGAACAGACATTCAAATAAATTTCATTTTTTTAAATTAGGAACAAAAATATCCTTAATAAGAATTGTACCTGAACTTCTAGGCACTCAGTTGACATGCAAGGAATAATGGGCTCTGAATTAATACTCTTCTGAATTAATGAAGGCAGAGGAGAATTGATTTAGCCATGTCTGCCTCTCATCCAGGGGCACATTAACTGTGAAGATAATGAAGTTGACACTTTATGTCCCTTCACAGGTCCTGGGAGGTGCCCTCAGAATGTTCACTAGCCATAGATGATGGCAACATTTTCCAATTTTAATTGCAATTGATTAAGACTGCTGTCTCTTTCCACTCAGACTTCCCCCATCACACAACTCTTCCCACTGGAGGTGATTAAACAAATGGCTGCTGGCATTTCTGGGATCTGAGTAAAGAAAAGTTGAGTTGGGGATATATTCTATTTGGATTTAGTGGTATATATTTCTGTGGTTTACAGTTTTGAGATGGGTATGTTATTGTCAGCTGCCCTGGTATAGCAGTGACTTCTAGAAACATTCTACTGCCCGTTGCTGATTCACTCAGTGCTGTGACACTGAAGTATTGGCCTGGAGAATGGATTGAAATATGAACCTGTGCTAGGGTACCTGGCACCCTGGAGTGTGGGCGTGGAAGAGAAACAAGATTGAAATGGAGCCAGCTTGTGGAAGTTTCAGAAATGTAAAATTGTAACTGGAAGATTGGGTTCTCACAGAGTCCCAGTCAAAATGGAAGTTCGTGTCCAGCAGAAATAGCCTTGCTAATGCAATGTGTACAATTATAAACGCAACACACATTTTTTTTTTTTGGTGAGAATTGTGTGAATTTATCACAATTCTTAAGAATTGTTTCCAGCTGATTTAAAACAAAATACTCAGATCGATGTAACATGAAACTCTGTACATTATTACCACAAGAGCATCAACTAATGTGAACTGTACATTCAAAGAGCCTTACCATGTGTGGGCATTACTACAGGGACTGAACTACGAAATCTGAAAAGTCCTGAAATCTTGTAGGTCATATAAAAACTTGATAGAGGTTGTTCTAGTTTGCTAGCTGCTGGAATGCAATATACCAAAAATGGAACGGCTTTTAAAAGGGGGAATTTAATAAGTTGCTAGTTTACAGTTCTAAGGCTGAGATAATGCCCCAATTAAAGCAAGTCTATAGAAATATCCAATCAAAGGCATCCAGGGAAAGATACCTTGGTTCAAGAAGGTCAGTGAAATTCAGGGTTTCTCTCTCAAGTGAGAAGGCAAATGGTCAACAGTCAGGATTTCTCTCGCACCTGGAAAGGCACATGGTGAACATGGCGGCATCTGTAATCTTTCTCTCCTGGCTTCCTGTTTCATGAAGCTCCCCGGGAGGCATTTGCCTTTTTCATCACCAAAGGTCACTGGCTGGTGGACTCTCTGCTTCTCGTGGCTATGTCTTTCTGCTCTCTCAGAATCTCTCTTCTTCAAAATGTTTCCTCTTTTATAGGATTCCAGTAACCTAATCAAGACCCACCTGAATGGGTGGAGACACATCTCCACCTAATCCAGTTTAACAACCACTCTTGATTGAATCACATCTCCAGGGAGATGATCTAATTACAGTTTCAAACATACAGTACTGAATAGGGATCAGAAGAAACGGCTGCCTTTACAAAATGGGATTAGGATTAAAACATGGCTTTTTTAGGGTACATACATCCTATCAAACCGGCACAGAGGTGTTTCCAAATCAGACAACAATCTTAAAAATTAACATAATAGTATCTACAATGAATTGTGACACTAAAAAAAAAATTCTGTATTATTAGTAACAAAAAACAGAATTTTATTATCACCATGTCCTAACAATTTTTAGCATTGTTACTGATAAAATACCAACCTACCCCCCCCCCACCAAACACACACAAAATCCTTTGTTGGGGTAAGTTCAAAAGAATTGCTATTGTTATTGTTGAGTTTTTATATCACAGTACATAAGCAAGGTTTAAATTTGTCTTTTTTCTTCTTCTTCTTTTTTTTTTTTTTTACTATTTATGCTTTAATAAGCATTATATTCTACATGGGAGTTAAGTTTGATTAAGTTCCAGTTATAAGGTTAAGTCCAGACACGTGCAGAGTCAACTATAGATATTTTTCTAAGAGTAAGTTCGTAATGGTTCAGAATCATTTGAGTTTGCTTCAAATTCAAGTTGTATTTCTAATATCACAATTCAGGTTGCGATGATAAATACTGCTGAATTTAAATAGTAGTTGCTAAATAATAATGAATCACACAATGATAGTAATTGCAAAAATGAAGAAATAGAACTCTAAGGACTTCAATGCTATTATACTTAGTGCACATCAATTTCTGACTTTTACAGAGTTTGCTTTTTTAGGAAACAGTTTTTCATTATTTTCCCCCTTTAAAAATATGTTAATTGTAATTTAAAATATTAATCCATTGCTTTTTTTCCTTTTTGTAGTGTAGCATACATTTTTTTTTTTAATTTGCATATGGGCAGGAGGCACCAGGGATCGAACTCCAGACCTCCAGCACGGCAGGTCGGAGCTCTGCCTGCTGAGCCACGGCAGCCGCCCTGTAGCATACATTTTGAATTTTGTTATTTTATCTTAATTTTTTTCTGGCATGCGTGTACAGATGAAGTTTAATAAATAAAATTTTCTGTAAAATAAATTCCATTTACCACACCAGAGACAAGACTGAATAATCTCTCTCCTCTTTAAAGAAAATAATTATACAAAATGTTGTTGTATGAAGAGGTAGTAAAAAAGGATGCAACAAAAACAAAAGGGGGATGGAGGTATTATTATAGAGATGTGTTGTTAATTACATAAAAAGCATAATTATATTATTTTGGGCAGATTTTGTAATGATTGTGGTATTTGAAAGCTTCTTAAAAGTAGTCATTTGTTTGACTTCTTTTCTCACTCTAAACAAAGATTCACTTTCAAACCTAAGTTTGAATTTGTAATTTGTAAAAGCTTCAAAGCCAGTAAAATCTAGATCTGCTCTTGCTCCCGTTCCTCCTATAACAGCAATGTCAGGTTTTGTTTTTTAAGATGGAATTTGCAACGAGTAAAATGTAGAAATCTCAAGTGTGTGGCTGCCTGAATTTTACCTTCTTGTACAACCAGGTAACCACCACCCTGAAGCTAGAGAACACTTCCATCACTCCAGAAGAAAAAAAGTAAGACTTA
Organism: Myrmecophaga tridactyla; assembly: GCA_004026745.1. Classification (NCBI taxonomy): domain Eukaryota; kingdom Metazoa; phylum Chordata; class Mammalia; order Pilosa; family Myrmecophagidae; genus Myrmecophaga; species Myrmecophaga tridactyla. Next base: position 9,683 of record PVIY010018410.1, on the reverse strand, counting down.
GAATACACTCAGAAGTATATTTGTGAAGACAATATATCCACAAAACAAGAAGAGTTTGCTTAGGAAAAGCAATAATCAAAGAACCCAAGATAAGTCTTAGAGATAATATTACAGTTACTAAAATTAAAAGTTCAATAGAAAGATTAGAAAGTAAGTTTCCAAAATATCAAGTAGAAAGAAAAGAGGTAGAAAATATGAGAGAAAGAAAAACCAAAAGGAATGACTTCAAAAAATCAGAGGCATAAAAAGAAAGAAAATGGGAGGGAAGAAATTTAAAAAGAAATGAGAATTTTCAGGTTTTAAGGGCTTCTTCAGTGGCCAGAAAACTGATAGTTCAGAAGTGTTATCCCAGTAAAATTTTGACTTTTATTCTGAAACCTCCCTAAAATTGTATGAAATAAATGCAATTGAAAAATTTAAAAAATTAAAAGTGAGTATGCTATAAATGTATTACCGGTCACACAGGATAGGATTGATTATGATTAAACATCTACCTGCAGTACAATATTATGTGTGCTATTGTAGGGGTATAGAGAAGCAGCTATCCAACACCCAAATCAATAGGCCAAGCCCTTGATTATGAGACTTGCTCTTGTGATGCATATGTATGTAGTGGAGAAGCTTAGCCCAGGTATGCCTAAGAGTTACTTCCAGAGGACCTCTTTAGTTGCTCAGATGTGGACTTTCTCTCTCCAAACCCAACTGTGCAAGTGAAATCATTGTCCTCCCCCCTATGTGGGACATGACATCCAAGGGTGAAAGTCTCCCTGGCGGCATGGGAGATGACTCCACGGATGAGCCCTGCACTGGGACCATGGGATCAACAATGCCATCCTGACCAAAAGGGGAAAAAGAAGTGTAACAAATAAGGTATCAGTGGCTGAGAGAGTTCAAATAGAGTCGAAAGGCTACTCTAGAGGTCACTCTTACACAAGCTTCAGTTAGACATTGCTACCTACCGTAGTTTGCCAACCCCCAACAAAAACCATTCCCGCTAATTCTAAAGAACACCTAGGGTAATATATAAGATTCTACAAAGGTTCCATGCACTAGGTAACTTTTCAGAAACCTATAACACCCAGATGGATCCCTGGACCAGATAAGTCCTGAAACTTAGAGGGGCCAGCCTCTCCAGAACATCAACTAGTTTTGTCCCCCATCCCATATTATTGACAGCCCCTTCCAACATGAAAAAGTGAGACTAGGTATAGCCCAAATACCCCTAAAGAGTGGGAGAAAGATCAAAGGTGATGGTGGAGTTATACAGAGAAGGTAGGGTTTAATAAACAAGTATGATTGCTGAATCATTATTAATACTTCTTTTCGTCTCTAGTATATTAGAGCAGCTAGAAGTAAAAACCTAAAATTGTGGAATTGTAACCCATAACAAACTCCGAAACCTGTTCTACAATTAATTGTTGTGATATGCTTTGAAACTTGTTGCCTTTTTTGTATATATGTTATTTTTCACAAAAAAGAAAAAAAATCGATTGTGATGATAAATCCATAGCTATTTGATGATATTGTGAACCACTGATTATACACTTTGAATGATTACATGGTAAGTGTATATGTAATATATATCAATAAAAAATTTAAAAAATGAATAAGTAATAAAAATTTTTGTCAAAAAAGAAGCTATCTCAATGTTTCTTATCAACATTAACCCGTGCCTCTTTTTTTTTTTATTTATTATTATTATTTTTTAATTTGCATGTGGGCAGGAGGCACCAGGGATTGAATTCCAGACCTCCAGCACGGCAGGTCGGAGCTCTGCCTGCTGAGCCACGGCAGCCGCCCCCGTGCCTCTTTTTTAATAAATATAATATTTTGTCCTGGACTTGAGATTTCTGAATCTGATGATTCCTGTATTTCATTAGTTCTGAAAAATTCTAGTCATCATCTTTGTGTGTGTGTGTGTGTGTGTGTATGTGGTAAAATATATACAACAAAGTTTGCCATTTCAGCCATTTTCAAGAATACCATTGAGTAGCATTAAGTATATTTGTAATGCTGTGCAATCATCAACATAATCTATTTCCAAAATTTTTCATCCCTCCAAACGGAAACTCTTGTACCCATTAAGCAATAACTTCCTATTCCCCTCACCCTCAACCCCTGGTAATTTCTAATCTACTATATGATTCTACCAATTAGAAATATTTCATATAAGTGGATTCATAAGATTAGCCCTTTTGTGTAGTGTTATTTCACTCAGCATGTATTCAGAGCTTATACATGTGGAACATGTACCAGAATTTCATTCCTTTTAATGGCTGAATGATATTCCAATATGTGTGCTTGTGTTTGTGCTGTCTGTGTGTGTATACCATGTCTTGTTTACCCATCCATCTGTTGATTAACATTTGGATTGTTTCCATGTTGTGAACATTTGCGTACCAGTATCTATTTGAATTCCTGCTTTTGATTCTTTTGGGTATCTCCTCAGGAGCAGGAATTGCTGGGTCATATGGTAGTTCTGTGTTCAGCTTTTTGAGGCACTGCCAAACTTTTCCATGTGGGTGTCCCATTTTACATTCTCTCCAGCAGTTTAGGCTGGTGCCAATTTTCCACATCCTCAGCAATACTTGTTATTTTCTGTTTTGCTTCCTAAACTATATTAGCCATTCAGGTAGGTATTAAGCGGCATCTCACTGTGGTTTTGATCTGCATTTTCCAAATGACTAATGATGTTGTGCATATTCTCATATGCTTTTTGGTCATCTTTGGAGAAATGTGTATTCAAGACTTTAAGCCATGTTTAAATTGGGTTGTTGTCTATTTGTTTTGAATTTTGGAGTTCCTTATATATTCTGAACATTAAACCCTTATCAGATATAAGATTTGCAAACATATTCTCCCATTCTATTGGTTGTCTTTTTACTATTATGATAGTGTCCTCTGATGCAGAGAAGTTTTCAATTTTAATGAAGTTTTATTTTTTTTATCTTCTTGCCTGTGATTGTCATTATCTTTTGAAAGATATTGCTTCTCCCCATTCTCTCCTTCTAGAATTCCTAGCAATTATTTTGTGGGACCTTTACATTCTCTTAGCCAATCTTTAATATTTCCCCCTATTTTCCTATGCTTCATTCTGTATAATTTCCAAGGGTTTATATCCTAGTTCAAGAATTCTCTCTTTCATGTGTATAACCTGTTCTTTAACCAATGCTTTGAGTTTTATATGGTTATGGTTACATTTTACACAGACAATGAAGCTACATTTTTAGTAGATAAAGAAGTTTTACATTTATGGTTACATTTTCCAAGACAAAGAGGTTTCCTTATTCTTCCCCTCTGTGGTGGTTGTGGAATATTTTCTGGTCCATTCTGTCTTTGTGGGAGTGGCCCTTTGAAGACCCTGAGCGTGTGTGTGTTTGTGTATGCATAATCCTGCTCAGTTCCAATACCCTACATGGCACAGAATAAGGGGCCTCAATTTCTAGCATTAAAACACTGTTCCCTAGGTTTCTGAGGGTAGCGACCATTTTTCACAACGCTTTTCCACAGGCAAACACAGGCCAGTTGGGGGCTTACTGCTCTGGTTTTCTGTTTCCTCTCCATTCCGCCTCCTGGGGTTTTCTGTTCATTTCTTTTGAGCTTGGCTATGCATGCAAAGAATATTTTTGTGTGTGTGGCGTTTATACGAGTTTTATAGTAGGAAAGTTATTCTGTCTGTAAGTCTAGCCAGATTATGCTATTAATGTTATTTTTAAATGGTTTTAAGAATAAAAGCAAAGATGAATTCAGAGTATTTTTCAAAACTATATTCCTCCTGAAAATTCTCATATTTACTTCATTATGCTGAGAATCACTAGTGCCATGGGAACACAAAGGAGGGGATAACTATTTTGACTTGATGGCTAAGGAAGTCTTCATGGGCTTCCAGGGCTAGGCAAGGAATAGGCAATTTATCAGTATTATCTCATATAGTAGGCTTATTACATCATTTTTTACAGGCAAGGAAACTGAGATCCAGAGAGGATAAATCACATTTTCACTCATGTCACATAATGTGTAACAGGGCTGGATTCAAATATAAATGTGGCAACTATGAGAATGGGCTGTTCAGACTTCCAAGCTCAGGGACCTTAAGTTAAAAAGGACCCCAGCTCTGATGTCCGCCCCCTTGTTTATATTGAGGTCATAATTTCCAAGGGCTGCTCTCAGCCAGCTGCTGAATACAACAGCATACTAAGGCAGGCCTGGTCCTGGGATCTTTTGATGGTCAACTTTGGCTGAAGTATTTCTTGACAGCCTTGTAGAATCTTCCTTGGACTGAACAGTAGCCTAGATGCTTCCATCCAACGTTTCTTCCCTTTCTTCTTTACTCCAGGCTAAACTTGCACTGTGGTCTAACTGCTTTCCCAGTATCTGCCTGCTCCTTCCCCATTTTCTCTAACAATTATTTCCTAATAAAATCTATGTATGTTTACTACTATCTAGGTGTTTGCTTCTGGGAAGTCTGAGTTCCTTTGACCTTAAAACCCATGCTATTATAAAAATTAACTAAAAATGGATCAAAGACCTAAATGTAAGAGCTAAAACTATAAAGCTCTTAGAAGAAAATATAGGGATTAATCTTGACAACCTTGGATTAGGCGATGGTTACTTAGATATACTAAAAGCAAAAGCAACACAAGAGAAAAATAAATACATGTTCTAGTTTGCTAGCTGCTGGTATGCAATATATCAGCAACGGAATGGCTTTTAAAAAGGGGAATTTAATAAGTTGCTAGTTTACAGTTCTAAGGCCTAGAAAATGTTCCATTAAAGCAAGTCTATAGAAATGTTCCATCAAAGGCATCCAGGGAAAGACACCTTGGTTCAAGAAAGCCGATGAAGTTCAGGGTTTCTCTCTCAAGTGGGAAGGCACATGGCAAACACAGTCGGGGTTTCTCTCTTGGCTGGAAGGGCACATGGTGAACATGGCATCATCTGCTAGCTTTCTCTCCTGGCTTCCTGTTTCATGAAGCTCCCCGGGAGGCGTTTTCCTTCTTCATCTCCAAAGGTCGCTGGCTGGTGGACTCTACTTCGTGGTGCTACAGCATTCTCTGCTCTCTCCAAATCTCTATCATTCTCCAAAATTTTCCTCTTTTACAGGACTCCAGAAACTTATCAAGACCCACCCAAATGGGTGGGGACATGTCGTCACCTACTCCAGTTTAACAACCACTCCCAATTACATCACATCTCCAGGGAGATGATCTGATTACAGCTTCAAACATTCAGTATTGAATAGGGATTATTCTGCCTTTATGAAATGGGATTTTGATTAAAACATGGCTTTTCTAGGGGACATACATCCTTTCAAACCAGCACAATACATTAAACTTTATCAAAATTAAAAAATGTTTGTGCATCAAAGGACAGCATCAAGGAAGTGAAAATTCAATGCACAGAATGGGAGAAAATAATTGCAAATTATCTATCTGATAAGGGACTTGTATCTAGAATATGTAAAGAACTTTTATAACTAAATAATAAAAAGACAAATAACCCAATCAAAAAAACAGGAAAAGGACCTGAATAGACCGTTCTCCAAAAAAGATACAAATGGCCCATTAGCATGGTGTATTAGTTTGGGAGCTGCTGGAATGTGATATACCAGAACTGGAATGGCTTCTGAAAGGGGAAATTTAACAAGTTACAAGTTTACAGTTCTAAGCCTATAAAATTGTCCAAACTAAGCCACCCAGGGAAAGATACCTTAGTTTAAGAAAGGTCGATGGATCTGGAACAGCTCTGTCAGCTGGGCAGTCACATGGCTGGATTCTGCTCATCCCTTGCTCCTGGGCTTCACTGCTTCCAGCCTCTGCTCCTGTGGGGTTCCTCACTTCGCTTCTCTGGGGCTGGTTTTCATCTCTTGGCTTCCTTGGTTCTCTCTGTTGACTCTATCATTTCTGTTATTTCTCCAAAATGTCTCCTCTTTTAAAGGATTCCAGTAAACTAATCAAGGCCCACCTGGAATGGGTGGAGTAATATCTCTGTGTAATCAAAAGGTCACACCCACAATTGGGTGTGTCACATCTCCATGGAGACAACCTAATCAAAAGTTACTGCCCTACAGTATTGAATCAGGATTAAAAGAAACAGTTACCTCCACAAGACTGAATCAGGATTAATACTTGGCTTTTCTGGGGCACATAATACTCTTAAACTGGCACACACAGGAAAGGATGCTCATCATCTTTAGTCGTTGGAGTAATGCAAATCAAATCCACAAAAAGATTTCACTTCATACCCACGAGGATAGCTATATAATAAAAAAGACAGACAATAACAAGTGTTGGTGAGGATGTAGGGCAATTGGCACCCTCGTACACTGCTGGCAGGAATGTAAAATGGTGCCACTACTTTGGCAAACAGTTTGACAGTTCCTCAAAATGCTATACATAGAGTTATCATATGACCCAGCAATTCCTCTCCTAGGACTCAGGAGAAATGAAAACATATACCCACATAAAAACTTTTCATGAATGTAATAGCATCATTATTTATTATAGTGAAAGAGTGGGAAAAAACCAGTTGTGCAGCAACTGATGAACAGACAAATAAAATGTGGTATGTTCATACAAAGGAATATTATTTGGTGATATAAAAATGGAGTACTGGTGCATGCTACAACACAGATGAATCTTGAAAAATTATGCTAAATGAAAGAAGATAGTCACAAATTATATGATTTCATATATATGAAATGTCCAGAATATGCAAATATAGAGAGATAGAAGGTATTAGTGGTTGCCTAAGGCTCAGGCACAGGGGAGAATGGGGGAAGTGACTGCTAAAGGGTACAGTATATCTTTTTCAAGTGATGAAACTCTTCAAAAATTGATTGTGATTGTGGTCACAGAGTCGCACAACCCTGTGAATATACCAAAAACATTGAATTATATACCTTCAATGGGTGAATTGTATGATATGTGAATTATATTCCAATAAAACCATTACCAATAGCAGTAACTAACCACGCTTTTAGAATACATTATCTTATCTCTCATTTGACATTTATCCTATAGTATCTTGTCTTATTTTTATTCTTCTAATCAAAATGTTATTTTATACTCCCAAATAGTGACGAACTCTAAATTGTGGGGTTTTTTTTTCAGGGTTTGCTTTCTTCATTATATTTTTCAGATTTTCTCCAATGAACATATATTATTGTTATATTCTGTTAGTCCTATATTCTATATTCTATTAGTCCTATGTGAATGTTATTGGTAAGAGTTGAGGAAAAACAGATGTTACTTGGTAATAAACCTTAAAAGCCATAAAAAGTCTTTCAAAGAAAATTTTTCTGTAAAAGAAAAAAAATGCTTTAGTTTGAATGCTGACTTCAATACCAAATATTTTAGAGATATGGTAGACAATCTTTTTACAAAATTTAATTTATTTTATGCTTCTTAAATTGTGATAACTTATATCATAAAATTTGCCATTTAGAACCATTTTGAGGTGTATAATTTATAATTCAGGGACAGTAATTACATTTACAATGTTGTGCCACCATTCATTACCAAATATTTTTCATCACTCTAAACAGAAAATCTGTACTCATGAAGCAATAACGCCCCATTCCCCCTCCCGTCCCCAACTCCCAGCTCCTGGTCACCTCTAATCTATGGTAGACTTAACCTTAGTACTCACTATCAAATGGATTCATACAGGACATATAGGTTAGCTGGCTTCCCCTCAGCCAGGTTACTCCATGAAGGGGAGCTCAGTGGCATTTCCCATTACAGCATACTGGAGTAATTTAGGGAATTATTTATTTTGCCATGCTTTTTCAAGGAGACAAGTTCACCTTCTAACTATATTCTATTAGTCCTTCCCCTCCCCTTGCCCTCATCTCCTCTCTGCACACTTCTCCTCCCTCCCTTCTTTTTTGGAAGGGACAATTAGCTGGCCTGTACAGAGCCCTATTTACCAGGCCCAGCATTATAGGAGCTTTCGCATTCCATCACTGTGTTGGCTTCTCACAATAATGGGGCCCAGATGACCTCATTTCAGATGAGGAAACTGAGGCAAAAGTGCAGGTGGCAGAATCTGGACTGGGACTGGTAAGGTAGACAGGTGTGTGGTTGAGATCAACGATCTGGCACCAGGCTGTCTGTGCTTGAATCCTGAATTCAGGGCTCACTAACTGCGTGACTCCCCTCTCCATCCTCCAGCCTACTTACAGGGATGAAAATAGTCCTATCATACAGGGCTGCCATATTACTATTTGTATTACTATCTGGCAAGTGCCAGATACATGTTTAAAAAGTCAATAAACTCGAGTCTATCTGACTCCAAAGCTGGTCATGGTGGAATTTCAAGCCTGTTTTCTGTTCCATCTCCCTGTTATACCCGCAGAACTGAACAAATGTGAAACTCTGAACAGGGAACAGAGACTCAATTGCTGAGGCACCCGCAGACCTCGTGCCACCCTCTGATCTCTCTTAGCAGCAGCTGCTCTGCAGAGGTGAATCCATTAGCTCTAAGTCAGCCAAGAGAAGTGAGGGCCTCGATGTGCCCAGGGGATGCCCACGCTCTGTGTGTCCTGCGGAATGTGACCAGCCTTGCCCATGTCATCATTCCCACTCCCAGCTCATCACAGTCACCGCACGGAGCTCATTCCAACCTCAGCCTCTATATCGTGTTCCCCCAGACTGTAGACAAGGTTAGCTTGTCATCTGGTCAGAGAAGCCTTCCTCCATCAGCCTGTCTACAGTTGAGCCCTCTAGGGAAACAGAAGACATTGTCAAATGAGGGCAGTTGAGAAAATTTATTGAGGGACTATTATGTGGAAGTGCGCAGGGTCCAGGAAACCTACAAGGAATGGGGAAGGTTCATTTCCTCCAGGCCCGCTGGGGTGGGGGCCTGGGGAGGGAGAGGAGGAGATGTGGGGCAGGGGGTGAGGAAGGTTGGGGGTGGGGGTGGGGCAAGAGGAAGCAAGGGTATTAAGTCCCGGAAGCCAAGGAGAATGGTTGTAGAACGCCCAGACAGAGGTTCAGTCTCTAGGGAAGAACTACTGACAATCCCCTAGACCCTGGCTGACAGGGGCGGAACAGTTACCCGCTTTTCTCTTCTAGGGTCCCCTGACCTCTGACCTCTCCCTCCTATCGAAGGAACCTTTACACACAGGTCAGCCTCCCAGGTGGAGAAATGTGGCGCAGCCATAGGAAATCAGCCAACCTCTCTGTCTCTTTCTCCCTTTTCCCGTCATTGTTTATTTTTTCCTCTTTTACCTTAATTTTTTCCTCTTTTACCTTAACAGTTATCACTTTTCACTTTTCTTTCGTTTTACATGTTTATAGTCTGCCCCTCCCCCCATTTCCTCATAAATGTAAATATCTGGAGGGCAAGGACTTCTAGCTTTCTTTTTCACTTTCTCATCGCTGGATACCTAGTGCCCTAGCTCAATGCAGAGTAGGTGCACAGTAAAAATTGCTTAAATGGATCCGAAAATTGAAACACAAATAGCTTGTCTGGAGGGGCAAAGGCTCATGAGGGTCGTTTCTCTCTTTTTCTTAAAAAAAAATCAGACACTCCCTGGCGCCTGGTTAGGAGCTGCCCCTTTGTCCCCCACCTCTGCAGCCGGGAGAGGCGACAGGTGCTGCTCGGCCGCCGCCCGCGAGTCCTTCTGCTCCGCTGCTCAGCACCTGCTCGCCGGGAGCCGCGTGCGCCCAGCTCGCCTC
>PVIY010018409.1:0-47617 GCA_004026745.1 Myrmecophaga tridactyla | reverse complement strand
TCCCCCAGAGTATGGCTTCGTACAAGCGAAGCATTAGGAGAATCGAATGATGATATTTTGACTATCTCCTTTGCCAACTCACTCCATGGATTGGGAGTGTCATTCTGATTACGGGAATCAGAGTCCTTAATGTCTCTGAGTCCAGTGAGAGTAGAAAACCATTCATAAAAACCCATTTTTAATATTCTGTTTCTTAAGAACCACTCCTGGTACCAAGATGTATTAGTCAGGGTTCTCTAGAGAAACAGAATCAACAGGGAACACCTGCAAATATAAAATTATAAAAGTGTCTCACGCAACCACAGGAACTCAGAGTCCAAAATCCACAGGGCAGGCCGCTAAACCGACGACTCCGATGGAGGGTCTGGATGAACTCCACAGGAGAGGCTCACCAGCCGAAGCAGGAATGGAACCTGTCTCCTCTGAGTTCTCCTTAAAAGGCTTCCCATGATTAGATTTAGCATCACTAATTGCAGAAGACACTCCCCTTTGGCTGATTACAAATGGAATCAGCTGTGGATGCAGCTGACGTGAACATGACCTAATCCTATGAAATGTTCTCATTGCAACAGACAGGCCAGCGCTTGCCCAATCAGATAAACAGGTACCACAACTTGGCCAAGTTGACACGTGTCCCTAACCATGACACCCTCCAACTCAACCTGGGAACACACAGGGAACCTAAATGGCTCCTGGATGAACTGACAGGCCAATGCTATTCAGAATGCTGAGTATGGACTGGTAGCAGTAGCCTCACTCAGGAGCTTAACAGAAACACAGATTCTCAGGCCCCAGCTCTGCTGAACTGGGATCTTTGGGAGTAAGGTCCAGGAATCTGTATCTTAACAAGCCCTCCAGGAGATCCTTGTGCATTCTGAAGTTTGGGAAGCCTTGACCTAAGCCTACATCTCCTCCTCCTCTCTTCTATCAGAGCTGAACTTCACAGAGTATCCACTCTCACTGTCATGAATTCCTAACCTTCCTTCCTGAACTTCACTCTCCCTAGGGACACAGTGGGCCACCTCTGGTTACTCAACTCCCTCCTTCTTGAAACTTTCTTGTCTGGGCTTTTGTGATAACATGTCCCCCTGGCATTCCTCTGCCTCTTAGCTGCCTCAACAGTCCCTCTCCTCACTGTGCATACATCCACAGGCCAATCAGGCACCGTTCATGTGCCAGTGGTTCCCAGACAACATCCCAACCCGAACAGCTCTTATGAGCCCCAGACTTGAACATACAGTCACCACTCAATGTCCTGCTTAGACATCTAACATGCCCCTAACCAAACTCATTGGCCTCCTCCCCTATGTGTGTCACTAAAAGTCACCTTGCTATTACTGTGCTAAGCTGCCCAGCTTGCCAAGTCACAAGCCCTGGGTGCCTGAAAAACTGAATCACCATGCCCATTAAGATAGACCTGAACAAATACTGATACTAAGAAAATGGGCAGAAAAAGAATCCAGCCAAAAAGGTTGTACCATGGAGGTTAATGCATATGCCAGGAGTTGGCAAATACTTTTTTTATAAAGGACTAGAAAGTAATTTAGGTTTTGTGGGCCACATAAGGTCTCTGGAATCAACCTTTGGCCTATGGCATTTTATGAATTTAATTACTTATGAAAAGTGTCATTTCTTAAAAGGGAAAAGAGAAAAGACAAAAATTAGCCTCTCTCCCATCACAATAAAAACCAAAGGCTGCCTAGAGTTTATCTATATTTCCTCTGAAACCTCAACTAAGTTTTCATCAATGGGTCAATCACAGAGTAGAGCCATTACAATTACTAATCTTTGTACTCAGCAAAAACTGAACTTGGAAAAACTCCTCTAGCAGGAAAATACCCTTTTCTTCCAGGAGAAGCACACGAGCTTGAATAACACAAGAAAGGATTGAAATTGTGGTCCAACCACTTACATTGACAATTGACTTAAAGTTTTCCCATTAGTTCCCCTGATTATAAAATAAGTAGAAAAACACTGCCGACTTCATCAAGTTTTTAAAAGATTTTAAAAGAAAATCCATCTAAGCTGCTCAGCACACTGGTTGGTACATAGCAAGCCCTCAATATATGTTAGTCATTATTACTGTCAAAACAAACAATAGCTTTTGAATAAAATCTCAAATATTAGACTTAAAATATCTTACTTGTAAGTGATATTAAATCCAGTCAAATTATAAGCAGCATCACTAAAAAAATGCAGTAGGGCATAACCTGATGTAGCAACAACTTCAGGCACAGTTTCATTGCCATCTCTCTCAGGAACGATGAGGCCACTGAAATGAAAACATGTCTCTTTTAACGATAAGAACAAAAACTGACAAATCACATTGTAGCAGACACAAACATAAAACTAGAAGTCATTCTTACAATTTAAAAAATCATAACCAGGGAGAGGGGCAAATTACTGTAAAAAACAAATAGTACTACCTTTCTCCCTTGTTCTGGATCCAATGAGGAACAGATCCGGATCTTCTGCCAGGTTCTCCTTTACTCTAGGCTGTATTTCTAATCGATGGCCCTGTTCTTTTTTATATATAAAACCATTTTTATAATGGTCCTTTGAAAAACTAAGTAAAATCTCCAGCATCACATAAAGTAACAACTTTAAGACTTGGTGAATACCAAACACACACTATAAAAGACATATGAAAAGTTAAAATTAAAAGATACTAGATAAATAATCACTCATAATCCTAATACTATTAGCATTCTGATGCCTTTTCTTTGCCTAATTGGTGTCAGTTATACATGCATTTTATATTCTGACTTAAAATTAATATGCCATCAGCATTTCTTATGTCACTAAATCTCCCTATGATTTTCCTAGGACCTCACTCAGAGACCAGCACATAGTAGATACAAACAGTGAAGCATTTTCTATGCTTTATTCATCTAACAAATACTTACTAAGCACCTGCTATGTGTGAAACACTGTTTCAGGTACCAGGGATATAGGAATGAAGAAGACAAAACCCCTGCCCCATGGAATTCACATTAGAGAAACAACAAATAATCCTAGAAACATATCCCCCTCACCTACTCCATCATATACATATATATAATTCCAGACAGAGATAAAAGCTATGAAGGGAAATAGAAGAGTAAAAAAAAAGAGAAGGTGCTACTTTAGAGACGCAGTTACAGGAGACCTATTAGAAGAGGACATTTGATCAGAGATCTAAATGAAGGTTTCAACTTCATTATGCTGTCATTGGTTTTGTACACCAGCATCCCTTGACATGAGGAAGGGGTAAGTACTTGGAAAAGCCAGGCTACCTAGAAACAGGCATGTGGAAAACAATTCCCCATGAGAAATACTGGCACAGGTAAGGACTGTGTGCCTTAGTGACGTGGGAGATCCTACACTCTCTATTATCCTCTAGCATAAGCTTCAGAGTGAAAGAGCTGGGATTCCAATCCTGGTTCCATCTGTTGTGCAGGTCACTGACATCTCTGTTTCCTCATCTGCCCAAAGAGAAAAATCCTATCTACCTCACTGCAACGTGGTAAGTTCCAAACTGTCAAAGCATACAAAGTGCTTCCATAGTACCTCACACTTGTAGGTGCTCAGTAAGGAATGGCTAATGTTGTTGTTTTACAGTGTGGACATTTAAATGTGTAGAATGTGTTGCAGACGTGAAGGACAGAGAAAGGACAGGGCATCACAGAAGGTTGAGAGGGTCATCTGCACTAGATGGCCATGATGCTGGAGAAAGTGGATCAGCTTCCCTACCGTGAGACTTTCAAAAACTTGAAACTGTGACAGCTCTGGAGTGTGCTGACTTCTCCTAGTAGATTTTAGTGTAAAAAACAACTGGTTTATGACAAAAATAAACTTTTTCAGAGTAAATGAACACAAACACAGTCTCAGTCCAACATGCAAGGCAATGCAAAGTGTGTGGGTGAGGAAGAAATGCTGCAGATGTGCCATTCAGCTGTCAACCTGAGCCGCCCCCACCTCCCCATCCCTGCCCCTACATAGATAAAGAAATGCAGGCACAGTTTAGGCTGCAGCCAGTTGTTCATCTGGAACAAATCAAGAACTGCCTGCCCTGTGGTTCTTCACAATCTTGTATTTTAAAAAAAGTGGAACCATTGTTTAAAACCACATTTGAAAATTCCTGATCTAAGATGTTCTCTTAATGGACTTGAAATACAACCTAACTATCCCAGGCAGACATGGGTTCTAAGAACACACTTAAGGCACAATGCAACTTCATCAATAACACTATTTAAGTTTAACTAGTAATCCTTGTTTAACAGATTATAAATCCTTAAGGGCACAGTTGTAGAAGGTAAGCCAGATTCCTAAAGTCAGGGATGGGCCAGAGTCCAGTGATGGGGCAAGCAAGGCCTTCTACTGTGAAAGAGGGTTCAAAAACAAAAAGAGATGATCCCCTTTGACAGCCTTCTCTAAGTGTATCATCATCTGACCAGCATGTTCTACTGAAGAATAGAAGCAATGTTCTATAGAGCAATGTTCTATTGAAGAATGCTCTTGAGGTGGGGAGGAGAGTATGGGGAGTGGACTCCCTCTGCCCCATCACCTCTTCCAACATATCACCTTTACTAACAGATCTTAGCAGAGTGCCTGCTCTACAAAGGTATTCCATATATGCATTTCTTGAATGTGTCATAAAATCATAATTTTATAGAGCTGGGAAAGACTGGTTCAATGGTTCTCAATTATGACTAGTAATGGACCTCAATTTTTCAAACAAATTTTATTCAAAACTTCAATACATTTTACAGATAAAAGGGATCAAACAGTTCAAAGTCAAAATTACACTTCTTAGTTTGCAATATACTGAAAGAGAACACAGCTTGAACTAACAAAGTATAACTCCTACACTTTAGGTTTTATAAACTGAAATCTAGAGGACTGAAATGACCACTCAAGTACACACAAAGACTTGGACAGAATCCAGATTAAAAGTTCACAACTTCTGAAGCCTGTTTGGTTCTTTTCCTTATTGTTATCAGCTCCTGGCTGAACTACTGGCCCCCTGGCTCTCTCCACTCTGGGCATCCAGTACCACTGGGTTGATTCTTCTATCCTAAGCCCTCCTGACCAGAGCACTCCTCAGCTCCCCATAAGGACAAAGCTCTTACGGGCCAAAACAGTGGCTTTTAAATTGTTCTGCCTATCAGTGCTTTAGAAATCTTTGTATAAATTTTTAGGTAAATTTCAAGTTTTAAACATAAATTTCCATGCTTAATTTTAGAAAATTCACAACTAAATATAAGTTAAATTTTAACACAATCAGTTAAGTCATTAATACTATCACTAAACCAACTTTTTTAGAGAAACCTAAGAATTCTCCTACCTTTGCACATATACTTTAATTCTCTTAAAAGTCACTGATTAGAATAATTATAGCCTTCCGCTTGTATTTTTGATGTTGGTGGTGTGGAATTTAGAAATGTCATCAAATATGCCACTATCATGCATATGAACCACAGGGTAATATACACCAGTTTGGTTCCTGTTTCCTGCAAGGGCTACTGGCAAGCAATTCAAAGTACCTGGTACATACTATAGGCTTCATGAATAGCTCATTAACGAACTCAGTAACAAATGAACCCCCAAGAGTACTGTCATGATAATATCATATATCATACTAAAGGTAGTTTTTGTGCTTGTGATAAAATTTTGTGTGCCACTTGCTATATTACAAGGTGGAGCCTCAAATGCTGGCATAAAGATATACAAGCCCCCAACACATACGGCCAATGCCATATTTTTTTTCTTTTTTGGTTTTTTTCGGCCAGTGCCATTTTAAATGTCTAGCGTGGCCTTACTACCCTGTTCTTTGGTCCCAAAAGTAGTCTTGAAAATGTCATTTGAAATTCAGAAAATGGCCCTGGTTCTTAGTTCAAAGATATGTTGGAGAGATTTTTAAGCAAAAGAAGGTGATGGAAAAACAAGAACACATTAGTCCCTGATCTCCTCTGCACCTTGGTTCATTGTGTACATTTACTCCATTACCTCACTTATGCTCAAGGGACATCATCCAGACTAGTGTATATGAGGAAAACAAGAAGTATTTGTTGAGTTTATTTCTTTAAAGTCAGGGAACTAAAATGTGCGAGGGAAAGAAATCTAGAAAGTCAATTGTAGATGAAAATCAAACTGACAACTATAGTTCCCTAAGGAATGTGTGTTTTAGAAAAAAGTACTTTCAAAATTCTCCACCAAGTAAAAGAAAGAAAAAGAGATAGTTTTGAATTCTCAAATGGTCAGAAATGTATTACACAACACAGACATTTACTGTTAATGAAAATTCAAATATCAAAACAATTAAAATACCCATATATTTGGTATTCAATTGTTTTACTTAATTACTAATATAGAATATAGTTGTTGAAATAAATCATCATAACTTTATGCTCCTCCTTCTCTGCAGGTAACCACTGTCCGTTTTATGTGTATCCTTCTAAAAAGTTTCCCTCACTCATTAATGCATATACATACATATATACAACCATTCTAATCAAATTCAGCAAATCAATTCTGAAACCAGAAAAATGTGAGACACAACAAGGAACAAGACAGACGTGATTTAAATTTTTCACTGAAATGACATATTACATGATACATTATTCACTATGCCAGTTTGAAGCTGTTATGTACCCCAGAAAAGACCTTTTCCCTGATAAAAATCTTGTACGGACAGCCATGTTTCTTTTAATCCTGATTCAATATTGTATGATGGAAACTTTTGATTAGATCATCTCCACAGAGATGTCACACACCCAATTGTGGTTGTGGCCTTTTGATTAGATAGAGATGTGACTCCACCCATTTAAGGTGGGTCTTGATTAGTTTACTGAAGTCCTTTAAAAGGGGGAACATTTTTGGAGAAACCTCAGAAGCGACAGAGCCAACACTAGACCCAGACTTTTGGAGATGCAGAAAGAAAATGCTCTGGGGAAAGCTATTTGAAAGAGAAGTCAGAGATACCAGCAGACACCAGCCACATAACTTCCCAGCTGACAGAGGTGTCCTGGATGCATCAGCCTTTCTTGAGTCAAGGTATCTTTATCTGGATGCCTTAGTTTGGACATTTTTATAGCCTCAGAGCTGTAAAGTGCTACTTAATAAATTCCCTTTTTAAAAGCCATTCCATTTCTGGTATATTTATTTTGGCAGCTTCAGTAAACGAAAACACTCACCAAACATTTAAAAATGTAAATTTTACCACCACGATGAAGGCAGGTAAACTTGATACTGCTGTTATCTTTAAAGACCAGAAAAATGAAAAAAGACATCAAGTAATTTACCCAGAAACTTACTCACTACCTAGAAGAGGCTAAGTCAGGACTGGCACACAAATGATAAGGCTCCAGGACCAGTACTCTTCTCATGAAATAAATGTGTTAAGTGTTAATAAAGGTAAGTCACTAAGAATGAAATGTAAGCAATTAGTTATAAAGTCAGAAATCAAGTAATTATTAACGAGTATTTATATGACCGAGCTTACCTAAAAGCAGCAACTAGTGGTGCATAAATTGAGTCCCCATCATAAACGTATAAATGGTCCCAACTACACTCTGTAGCAAAATGATTGAAACGAAGTCTCATTATTCTGTTTGGCCTGAAAAGAATAAAAAAGTAATTTTTAACAAAGTTATCACTATAATCATTAAACATTTGGGAAAAAGAAAACCAGACAGAATTTACAGGGAAAGAAGAAATTGGTAGTATGTAACAGTACTCCCTGATTTGTCAAAGATTTAGTTAGCACTTACTTCGTGGGAGAAACAACTAAATATGCAATGATAAAACAAACATGGTCCATGCTTTTTTAAGCTTTACAATCTGTTGAGTGGTTCCCACAATGGTCTCCATTTCTGCACTTCTTTCCTCATTCAATTTAAGATTCCACACTTCATCATTTCACAAACACACATGCCAGTTCCCAAAACTCTTCTGCCTCTCTGCCTTTTCACAGCATTGCTTGGCAAAACCCGGGTCTCAAGGAAACCAATTACCTGCTTTGACTCTGATTGCACACAAAGAAAACTGAGCAGTGCTGGAGAAAGTCAGTCCACTATGTAGACTGGCTCCAGTACTGGTCATTGCTTACCACCACTGAATGACACTTCAGTTCTGCCTGTCCTACCATGAACTCTCTTTCCCTCCCTCTCCATAACTGCTACTCTCAATGGCCTTTTTTTGTTTGTTTTTTTTAACATGGGCAGGCACCGGGAATCGAATTTGGTTCTCTGGCATGGCAGGCAAGAACTCTGCCTGCTGAGCCACCGTGACCCACCCTCAATGTCATTTTAAACTATCCAATCCCACCTTTCTGCTCATGCTAAAAACCCAGATGAAAATCCCTCAAATTCACGTTTTCCATAACAAGTAAACCCATTTCCTTCTCCTTCCTCTCTCAAAAATTCAACCTTTCCCTCCTAACAATAATCTTTCCATCCACACTTAAACCTGCAACCATCACATATTTTCTAAAGCCACCAAACAAGAAAGTCTCAAATCCCAACTCTCCCTCCAGCTGCTACCCACTCAATCCCCTTCTCCTCTTAATAGTGAAACTTCACAAAAGACTTTGCTTTCTCCATTTCTTCATCTCCATTCATCCCTTCCTTCATATCTAACCTAGCTTCAGTTCAAACACTGAACCCAAAAAGCTCTTGGTAATATCTCTATATTGCTAAACTCTAGAGATTTTTTTCAGAGTTCATCTTACTTCCTTTAACCCCTAACCCTTCTCTACCCTAGATTTTCCTATTTGAAATCCCTCTCTTTCCTAGATTTTCAGGGCACTTTTTTCCAGTTTTCACTCCAATTCCTCTCTCTGACGACACTTCTCAGTCTCTGAGGAAGATGTTTCATCAGTGACTCTTTACGTGGCAGAACTACCACCAGCAACAAATGCAGAGTCTCATCTTAAGAGCAGGTAGCTAACACAGCAGTGGAGGTTTGCCAAACTTTTGTTTAAGGGTTCTTAAGGTTCGAGCTGGCCATCTAGACCAGTAGCTCTTGAAGGTTATTGCCAACTTAAGTCTTTCTTCAGAAACCCAGATGTGTATATGCTCTTACCTACACCTCCAGGTGGGTGTCTCAAAGCACCTCAAACTCGTGATGTAACCTGCAACAAACCTAATCCAGGGTGCCCCATCCCAATGAATGCTCCCAACATTTAGCCAGTTAGCTAAGACAGAAAGGGCCTTCATATCCAACACATTCCTTTGGCTTTAGTTTTTTTTTTTTAACATTTAAACATGGAAGTTTTTCAAACATGTAAAAGTAGAAAGATAAGTATAATGAACTTCCATTTGTCCATCATCCAGTTTTTAAAGTTATCAATACAGGGCAAATCTTGTTTCATCATACTCCTTTCTATTTTCACCCACCCTCTCCCATCTTGAATTGTTTTAAAGCAAATCCCAAACTTCTTGTCATTTTATCCATAAATACTTCAGTATGTATTTTGAAGTGATCAGCACTCATTTTATTTTTTAACAAAAACATAAGACCATTATCACACCTAATGAAATTAAAAAGTGCCTTAATATATAATGTCTAGTTGGTTTTTATACTTTCCTAATTATCTCATTAATATTTTATATTTTAGTTAGTTCAAATTAGAATTCAAACAATATCTGTACATAACATTTGCTTGATATGTTATTTAAGTCTCTTTTAATCTATAACAGTTCATCCTCTACCTCTTTCCTCCATCTATTCCCTTCTCTTTTCAAAGAGGCCAGGCCACTTGTCCTGTAAAATTCCCCCCTTCTAGATATGGTTAATTTTTATGCAGTCCAAGATAAGTACCAATAATTCCTAAATTTAAATATCTAGCCCAGACCTTACTTCTACACTCTAGTCTCAGTCAGATAAACTGACTTCCAGGCATATCACTGTGATGTCTCTTTGGCATCAGAATAGAACACGTTCTCAACTAAAGCTCTGATTCTCCCTCCGAAGTGTTCTGGCACCATCCATCCACTCCCATCAGAAACCAGGGTCAACTTTCACTTACTCCAGCATTTCAATACATTACTAAGTTCTGTCTATTCTATTCTCAAAATACATTTCAAATCTGTACTTTTTTATCTACCTTCACTACCACCAGCCTAGTCCAAGAGCATTTCTAGCTTGGTCTACTAAAATAATCCCCATTTTCTACTACTAATCCAGTCTCAGCACTGCAACCAGAACAACGTATACAAAATTAAAATTTGATGTCAATCCCTATTTAAAACCAATTTGTTAGCTTCTCATTACTCTTCAGACAAAAGCCCAAATTTTTATCACTGCCAGCAAGGCTTGTGTGGTCACACCCTGCCACCTCTCCAGCTTTGTCATGTTCCAATCCCCCATACTTCCTAGTTTCTACCACTCCCTCACCTGCTTCTAGTTCTAAAGAGACACATAGAACATTCTTTCACTCACTCCTTACCTGGTCAGCTACTTCTCCTCCTTCACATCTCAACATAATGCTACTTCCTCAATGAAAATTTCTGACCTGCACAGCAGATCTGTTGCCCACATACCATTTCTCTAGCTGTGTAATGTGTGTGATTAACATGTCTTCCTCACTGTGCCCTGATGGAAGGGACAGTGTCTGTTTTCTATTACAATTGCATCCCCAGGACACAACACAGCTAGTGTTTTACACATGGTGGGCATTCAATAAATAAAGACTTATTTTACATAATGATTTTACTTAACTTTTCCCCCTAAAAGCTCCTGATAAGTCACAGCAATTTTGTAATGACTTTTTCCCTTAAAAAAAAAAATGTATAAACCATTTTTCAACCAAAACTAAATAAATATATGATGAAAATCATATTTTGAAATTACAGTTTCAAACAAAGACACACTTACCAACTTATTTAAAACAACAGCTTCTAGTCAGAGAATATGTTATGGAAAACATTTAACCTACACATGACATTTAGAGGAACCCAAACATTCTGTTTTAGGATGAACAGACAGCATCTTCTCTGACTCTTCAGTCTGCTCTATATGTTTTTAACTATAGTTTCAGTGCAAGATTGCCATTAGTCCCCCAATAGTTGAAAAAAAGAGGAAAAAAATTATATAGACAACAGAATGTACCTTTCAGAAAATGAGCCTCATACCCACCTTCTCCACTCAATACCAAGTCTTTTCTTCTTTTTGTGAGTAAAATAACCTTCTTTATAGTTTATATAAAAAATATTTAGTCACAAATTGTTATTGTTACTTTTCTTTTAATATGCTTTCATTATTCAACTGATAGATTTTCAATCTTTGAAAATTGTTTAGGTATCTTGAATTGAGATAGAACACATAATTATCCCATTAAAATTAATGGAAATAAAATTAATGCAAATAATTTTTCATTTAATTTTTCTTCCTTAGCAGCACTTTAGGAATAATTATAACATTACACAAGGAACAGGTACATTAAATTCAGTAAATAAATACTATAGAATAGGCAATCACAGTGCTTCATCTTTCATTTTTACTTCTTCCCACAGCAAATATGGTTAAAAACAATCCATAACTAAAGAAACAAATTCTAAGCCTCATCATCAAAAAAATATTTGTTGAATCTATATACTTTTTAAAAGCTCCATCTGTAGAAACAATAGCAAAATTCAAATTTTTAATTTTGAAAGTGGCTTTCTGAATTTTAGTGTTAAAAAGAGGTAATATAATTCTCTTCAAATGGTATTTGGATAAAAATCTTAGATACTAAGAAAGAGAGTCAATTTGTTCATTAATGCTGTGGATTTAATGGTGAACAAGACACACAAACAACCTTTCTACTGCCCTTATGGCAACTCATAGTTTAAGGAGGGCTTTCAACGCCATTTATATCCTGATGTTACCTGAATATATTTATTCAGACTAGACTTCTTCTCTAACCCACACCTATTTGTCTAATTGGCATCTCTAAGTAAACAACCAAATAAATACATGAAGAAAGTAACTCTGATGGTGATGAGTATGAGTATGGTGAAGAAATTAAAGGAATGTGAAGTGGTAGTATGCCAGGTGGTAGGGATATACCCCAGAAGGCTCTGGAGGGGATTAGAATGGCAAGGGACAGCCAAGTGAAAAGCCTGGAGAATTATGTTCTGGGCAGAGGGGACAGCACAGCAAATTCTGATGGGGAAAGAAGGTGATGTGTCCAAGTAACACAAAGAAAATCAGCATGTCTGAAATATAACAAACAAAGGGTACAGTACAGGATAAGAAGGGAGAGGTGGGCAAGGGACAAAAGCAAAAATAAAAAGGTTCAGACTGGAGAGGGTGTTTGTTGGCTTTTACAGTAATGGTAGGAATGGGGAAAAAAGGGATGTGGTAGACATTCTGGAGGGAAAAGAGACAGACCGTTACTGATAGGCTGAATGTGAAAGCTAAGGGAAAAAGAAGAATTAACTTTTTTGCCTACGTTTTTTGTTCCAAGACTGAGGAGCACATTCAGAACGCCGAGTTCTGAGCACTGAGAGCACATTCAGAACAATGATGGAGAAGGATGTCAGATGGTATTGGACGGACAGAAAGGGCAAGGGCAGATAACTCCTTAGAGCAGCAATTCTCAAAGTGGTCCACAGAACCCTGGGGGCCCTGAGACTCTTTTTAGGGAGTCGAAGAAGTTAAAACTAATTTCACAGTAATACTATGATATCATGTGCCTTTACTGCTATATTGACATTAACTAATGGTCCAAGAACAATGGTGGATGAAACTTCTGGTGCCTTAGAACTAATTAAGGCAGGAGCACCAAACTACACTAGTGATTACTGTATCATCATCACACCTAGAAAAAAGAAAAAAATGCCGGTTTCACCTAAGGATATCTTTGATGAAACATGCAAAACTATTAACTTTGCCAGAAACAAAAAAGCATATATTACATGGTCTCATTTAGAAAATACTTGTAAGAAAATCGGGCCTAGATTGTAAGCTCTTATAGCAGTCACATTTAGTCTGGAGCTGTTAATTGCTATATTTAGATTTTGAGAGGCTGTAATATATATGTATAACCTGGCATTTTCCTGGAACTTTGGGTACCTATGTGTCACCTAAGGCTCAGAGTAGGAGTTCTGCAGTTCTGAAGGTCAGCATTGCCACATATAACAACTGTTAAATTGAAAAAGAAATCAGGCTTCAGTTAATGATGAGAATGAAGCCAATCAGGACAGGTCTAAGGTAAATCAGAATACAGGGATAAGATGACATTGTCTGCATTTTAGAACTTCACTTACTCTATGAGACCAAAGGAAGAAAGATTATTTAGTCCCAAACCTTAATTTTATGTAGCACATAATCTAATTCAACCAGTCTGAGTACATCACTTAAACAACCCATACACAGGGAGCCCAGAGTGGGAATGAAGGCTTGTAATTCTGTATAGTTTAATTAAATACCCAGAAACATACCAGGGTATGTTAAGCAGATAATTAAAAAGTATTGGCAGAGTTCCTTGAGGGATGGGAGATAAAATATGGGAGTATTAAGTTTTACCACCAGGGAAACCCCTGATACTGTTTCAAGCCTTGGGGTCTCCCAGGTCACTGGGCCAAGCCCTTGATCTTGAGGCTTGTTCTTGTGAAGCTTATTTATGTTGCAGAGAAGATACATCTACCTGTGATTGTGCCTGGAAATTACTTCCAGAGGACGATTTTTGTGGCTCAGATGTGGCCTCTCTCTAAGCCCAACTCTGTAAGAAAAATCAGTACCCTCCCCCTACATGGGACATGACATTTAGAGGTGAAAGGCTCCCTGGCAATGTGGGATATGACTCCCAGGGATGAGCCTAGCCCTGGCACCGTGGGATCAACAATGCCTTCTTGACCAAAAGGGGAAAAGAACTGTTACGAGGAAGGTACCAGTGACCAAGAGGGTTCAAACAGAGTTGAGAGGATACTCTGGAGGCTACTTTTATGCAAGCTTCAGCTAGATATTGCAATTGATCATGGTTTGCCAAACCCCAGTCAAAGCCATTCCTGGCAACCCTAAAGAACACCTAGGGCTTTGCTGGAGATTCTACAAAGGTTCCATTCACTATGATTACTTTTCAGAAATCTACAACCTCCAGATGGGTTCCTAGGCCAGATAAGTCCTGAAACCCAGAGGGGTCAGCCTTTCCAGAACATCAGCTAGTTCCATCCCTCTATCCCTTATTATCGACAGCATCTTCCAACATGAAAAACTTAGAATGGGCATAGCCCAAATACCCCTAAAAACTGGAAGAAAGATCAAAGGAGAAGGTAGAGCTTCTCCTAATAAAAGAGAATTAGGATTTAACAAATGAGCAGGACTGTTGAATCATTATATTTATATTTCTTTTAGTCTCCAGCATCCTGGAGCAGCCAGAAGGAAAAACCTAAAATTGTGGAACTGTAACCCATACCAAACTCTGAAATCTGTTCTGTAACTAATTGTTGCGGTGTGCTTTGAAATTTATTGCCTTTTTGCATATATGTTATTTTTCCTAGAAAAAAAGACCATTAATTTTATTAACTCTTGACCAACAAGTAGACAGCTTCTTAACATTCTATGTGACAAAATGGGAAGCATGTATAAAGCACTCCTGCTGCTTAACAAAGTACAGTGGCTGTCACAAGGAAAATCACTTTTATAGTCATTTGAGTTGTGGGCTAAACTGGCTGCTTTTTTTGTGAACTACATTTTTACTTGAAAGAACAAATGACAAGTTATGATAATTCAGACTGGATATCTGACAGGAATTTTCATAAAAAAGAACAAAGCAAGCCTGTTACTTCAAAGAAAACTGACAGTATTTGTTACCAATGATAAAATACAAGATTTCAAGTGATAATTCAAATTTTGGAAGATTTCTATCTGCCACCCAAAAAATAACTTTCCAATACTTAGAACCTTCTGATGAGACTGGTGGTGTTAACCCAATACAATATTTTTTTCATATTATGTAATGAAATATAACAATATTCAGAGGAGCTGTGCAATTCAATGAACCATTATCTTCCAAAAGACCTACGCATCCTTTGTTTACAAAATCATGCAGGGTTTTGTAAAAGATCCATTCAAAGTACAAGAAAAACAATAGATTTAAATGTAACAATGTTCAAAAAGTTCACTGATATCGTTTCAGATTCCACACTGCAATGTGATTTTAAAAAATGACAACTTGTCAGGTTTCGGCATAGTGTCAAAAAATAGTATACACAATTATTTTTAAAGGCTATTAAAATCTCCTCCTTTTTCCTACTACATATTCAAGTAAAGTCTAATTTTCTTCACATACTTCAAGTACAATAACATATCACAACAAAATGAATGCAAAATATATAGTAATCCAGCTGTCTTCTATTAAGCTAGACATTGAAGAAATTTGTGGAAAAAAAAAAAATGACCAACAATGCTACTCTTCAGACTAAATTTTTTTAAATACAGGGTTTTTTCCCACAAAAATATGTCATATGTGCTAATAAATAGTGATTTTATTATTGTTACTCTTAAATAAATTAATAAAATGTTTTTGGTTTTACTTTCTAATCTGGTAAAAATGGATAGATATAGCCCATATAAAAGTTATTTGGGGTCCTCAAAGTCTAAAAGTGTAAAGCAGTCCTAAGGCCAAAAAGCTCAAGAAACACTACGTTAAAAGTTTGCTGTGAAGGGAAAAAGAAAAAGAAGACAATAATTGGAGTAGTCCAGGGGGTCCAGGGAAGTGGTTTTTGGGCAATAACAAAAAGCTATTTCTGTTTTCTTGCCCACAGTAAAAACAGGTCTTTAGAAAAATGACATAATATTGTAATTTTCTAATAGCTTAAGAAAATCATTAAAATTACTAAGCATTTTAAACTATTACAGTTGAAAATATAGAAATGTACAATCATTTGCTGCATTAAATCAACATGAATTTTTAAACTAACAATGAAGATCAAGGGAAATAAGAAGACCAAATTCATTTGTCAAATAAGAAGTTATCAAATAAAAACCTGTTTTAAGAATTTTATGGCACAGACTGTTAATTTCACTTGTAGGAAAAGTAATGTCATACTGAGCTTGATACTAAAAAAAAAAAAGTAAATCCTACTTACTGTCCTTCAATGAGCCATGTGCACTTCGTTTTATATTTATAATTTCCAGGTCCATCTGTTACAAATCCAGAAGCTCCAGTTAGTCTGTAATTTAAATAAAAATAAAAAAACTTAAGTCCATGAGAATTACATGATAATATATTTCTTAATTCTCAATACAATCCCAACTTATGCATCATTGGTATGTTAATGAATCTATTACCAGACAAAAATGACTGGATCATTATATTCAGACAGCACAAATTTGGATGAAACTAACTGCCACACATTTTAAAATATAATACCTAAATATTTCTAGCTGAGGCTGTATCATAAAAATGACCACAAAATCCTAATTAAAAATATGAATTAGTTTTTAAAAATAAAGTCACACAGTTACACCAAGAAGGAGAATGTATTTAATGCTGTGTGGACAGGCACATCAAACTACAACATGCAACATACCTATTGTAGCCTCTGCTTCTTCTGAAGTAGCTTTCTGCATTATCACACTCCAATGAGTAATATAGATTAACCCGTCTTTCCACTATTGAGCACAGCCTGAAGTTTATTAACATTTTTAGTTGCCAATATGATGGGCACACACTTGTATCTAACTAATATTTTGATTGGTGGTACCGCAGATATTTGAGTATTTTTCGTGTTATGGCCAGTTCCATCTCCTCCTTTGGGAACTGAGATTCCATATTCTTTGCCCACTTTGCTACAAGTTGTCAAACTAACATTTAGAAGCTCTTTTTATATTGAAGATACTTCCCATCTGTATGCTAAATGTACCATAAATATATTTTTCCTATACTTTGTATCTTTTGCTATATAGATGCTATTTCCTTCCTTACTGCTATTTCCACAAAATTTTTCCTCCCTCTTCCAACAATAATGTCAGCCTCTCTGAAGCAAATGCTCTCTTCTGAATCTGCTACCCTTACTTTCTGAGTCAGCAGAACTACTGATATCCCAATTGCCCTCCTCATGCACTAGTTCAGTGTCTTCCATTTTTCTGCATCAACATCAAGATATTCCATCCAAAATCCAGTCTCTCAGTTTCTTAACCTCACCTCTAACAATCTTTTCCTCCACCTCTCGTTAGCCATTCACTCCTTCAGGCCCTGCCATTTCCAGAAACAGCAATAACATCAAAATCTTCATTTTAAGCATCCTACCCTCTGAACCATATCTCTAATCTCTCCAGGTTATTTAGTCTAGTTTCCCCTTTGCAATAAGCCTTCAGCCTCATGGGGCTATCAAATCTAGTAAGCTTCTTTTGTGTTCATCACCAAACATCAACATATTTGCTCTTTCCTATTTACCTAGTTAAGAGTCCATGATTTCCTTGAACAGGGCATGAGATTTTGTAGGTTTGCTTACTGTGATGCCCCAATATATCCCAGAGCAATTTCAACAGTGAATAAAGAAGTATTTGCAAAGTCCCCTTAGGGAAATGACAAGCCAAGGGGGAAATATCAACTTTCTCATTTGGAGAATTCCTGATACTCTAACTAGCAGTGGGAACAACCAAATCAACAGGCTGAGCCCTCAATCTTGGGGTTTATTCCTATGAAACTTATCCCCACAAAGGACAGGCTAAGCCTACTTAAAATTAGGTCTAAGAGTCACCCCTGGAGAATCTCTTCTGTTGCTCAGATGTGGCCTCTCTCTCTCAGCCAGCAGGGAAGCAAACTCACTGCTCTACCCCTCTCTACGTGGGACATGACTCCCAGGGGTGTAAACCTCCCTGGCAACATGGGACAGAAATCCTAGAATGAGCTGGGACTCAGCATCGAGAGACTGAGGAAACCTTCTTGACTGAAAAGAGGAAGAGAGAAATGACACAAAATAAAGTGTCAGTGACTGAGAGATTTCAAACAGTCAAGAGGTTATCCTGGAAGTTATTCTTACACATTATACAGATTTCCCCTTTTTAGTTTTAAGTGTATTAGAGAGGCTAGAGGGAAGTGCCTGAAACTGTACAGCTGTGTTCCAGCAGCCATGTTTCTTGAAGATGAATGTATAAAGATATAGCTTTCGCAATGTGACTGTGTGATTGCAAAAACCATGTTTCTGATGCTCTGTTTATCTATGGTATGGACAGACGAGTAAAAAATATGGATTAAAAATAAATAAATAATAGGGGGAACAAATGTTAAAACAAATTGAGTAGACTGAAATACTAGTGATCAATGAAAGGGAGTGTTTAGGGCTGTAGAAAAAAATAGGGGGAACAAAGGTTAAAATATATTGGGTAGATGGAAATACTAGTGGTCAATGAGAGGGAGGGGTAAGGGGTATGGTACACATGAGTTTTTTCTTTTTTCTTTTTATTCCTTTTTCTGGTGTGATGCAAATGTTCTAAAAAATGATCATGGTGATAAATACACTACTTATGTGATGATATTGTGAACCATTGATTGTATACCATATGTGGAATGTTTATATGTTAAGAATGTTCATGTCTGTATGTTGGTTTGTTTGGTCAATAAAAATATTTAAAAAAAAGAGTCCATCGTTCCTTAGCAAGGGTAACAAAAAGAGAATGCAAATAAATAAAATCAGAAACAGAAGAGTAGACATAACCACTGACCTTGCAGAAACACAGGAAGTAATGAGAGAGGATACTATGAGCAACTATATGCTAATAAACTAAACAACGTAGATGAAATGGACAATTTCCTAGAAAGGCATGAACCACCAACATTGACTAGAGAAGAAATAGAAGAACTCAACAAACCAATCACAAGTAAAGAGAGTAAAGAGAAACATTAAGAAGTTCCCCAAAAAGAAAAGCCCAGGACCAGATGGCTTCACATGTGAATTTTACCAAGTATTCAAGAAAGAATTAGTACCAATCCTGCTCAGACTCTCAAAAATATTGAAGAGGGAGGAAGGCTACCTAACTCATTCTATGAAGTGAACATCATCCTCATACCAAAGCCAGCAAAGATACTACAAGAAAAGAAAATTACAGACCAATTTCTCTAATGAATATAGATGCAAAAATCCTCAACACAATTCTTGCAAATCGAATCCAGCAGCAAATTAAAAGAATTATACACCATGACCAAGTGGGATTTACTCCAGGTATGCAAGGATGGTTCAACGTAAGAAAATCAATTACTGTAATACACCATATCAACAAATCAAAGCAGAAAAACCACATGATCATCGCGATCGATGCAGAAAAGGCATTTGACAAAATCCAACATCCTTTCCTGATGAAAACACTACAAAGGATAGGAATAGAAGGGAACTTCCTCAACAAGACAAAGGGAATATATGAAAAACCCACAGCTAACATCATCCTCAATGGGAAAAGACTAAATGCTTTCCCTATAAGATTCAGGCACAAGACAAGGATGACCACCATCAACATTGTTATTCAACATTGTGCTGGAATTTCTAGACAAGAAAGAGAAAAAAAAGGCATCAAAATTGGGAAGGAAGAAGTAAAACTCTCACTGTTTGCAGATGATATGATACTGTATGTTGAAATCCCTGAAAAATCCAAAGCAAAGCTATTAGTGCTAATAAATGCGTATAGCAAAGTGGCAGGGTACAAGATCAAAATGCAAAAATCAGTAGTCTTTCCATATACTAGTAATGAGCAATGAGAGGAGGAAATCAAGAAAAAAAATTCCATTTACAATTGCAACAAAACAATAAAATATTTAGGAGTATATTTAACTAAGGATCCAAAAGACCTATACACAGAAAACTACAAGAAATTGCTAAAAGCAATCATGGAAGACCTAAATAAATGGAAGGGGATACCGTGTTCATGGATTGGAAGACTAAATATAGTTACAATGTAAATTCTACCCAAACTGACGTATAGATCCAATGCAATACCATTAAAATCTCAAAAACGTACTTTGCAGAAACAGAAAAAAAAACCCAAATTTATTTGGAAGGGCAGGGTGCCACAAATAGCTAAAAATACACTGAGAAAAATGAAGTCAGAGGTCTCACACTACCTGACTTTAAGGCATATTATGAAGCTACAGTGGTCAAAACAGCATGGTACTGGCATAAAGATAGATACACTTGACCAATGGAATTGAAGAGTGTTCAGATATAGACCCTCAGTCAAGCCAACTCACCTGGGACAGAGCAGCCTCTTGTGCTTGGAGAACTGGATATCCATATGCAGAAGAATGAAAGAAGATCCATATTTCACACCTTATATAAAAATTAACTCAAAATGGATCAAAGACCTAAACAATAGAGCCAAGATCATAAAACCTTCTTTGGGAAATGTACGGAAATATCCTATAAAACTTGTAATAGGAGATGGTTTCCTAGATCTTACACCCAAAGCACAAGCATTGAAGAAAGAAATAGATAAATGGGGACTTCTCAAAATTAAACACTTCTGTCCATCAAAGAACTTTTTCAAAAAAGTAAAAAGGCAGCCAACATAACAGGAGAAAATATTTGGAAACCACATGGCAGATAAGGGTTTAGTATCCAGAACACATGAGATTCTTCAACTTAACAACAAAAAAGACAAGCAACCTAATTAAAAAATGGGCAAAAGACATGAACAGACACTTCTCATAAAAGAAAATACATATGGCTAAAAAGCCCAGAAAAAGATGCTCAACTCCACTGGCTACTAGGGAAATGTACATCAAAACCACAATGAGATATCATCTCACACCCACTAGGATGGTCATTACCAAAAAAACTGAAAATGGCAAGTGCTGGAGAGGAGATGTAAAATGGCACAACCACTGTGGAAGGCAGTTTGGTGGTTTCTCAGGAAGCTAAGTATAGAACTGCCATATGACCCAGCAATCCCATTGCGAGGTATCTATTCAGAGATCATGAGGGCAAGGACACAAACAGATATTTGTACACCAATGCTTATCACAACATTATTTACAATTGCCAAGAGATGGAAACAGCCCAAATGTCCATCACCCTAAACAAGCTGTGGTATATACATACGATAGAATATTATGCAGCTGTAAGGGTAAGCCTGGACAAAATCATGAAGAATGTAACAACTTAAATGGATCTTGAGTATATTATGCTGAGTGAAATTAGCCAGAAACAAAAGAACAAATACTGTATGGTCTCACTGATATGAACTAACATTAATGACTGAACTTTGAGAGTTAAAGTTAAGAACAATGGTTATCAGGAGATAGAAACAGGGTAGAGATTGGGCATTTGCTGCTGAAGGAATACAGACTGTGCAACAGAACTGATTGCAAAAATTAAAAAATGGATAGCACAATATTGCCTGATTGCAGCACAATAACATAAGTACACTGAATGAAGCTGAATGTGAGTATGATAAAGGGAGATGGGCTGGGGGCACAAATAAACCAAAAAGAAAGAGGATAAAGACAGATGGTATAATTTAGGAATGCCTAGAGTGTACAATGATGATGATTAAATACACAAATTAAAAAATCTTTTTGCATGAGGAAGAACAAAGGAATGTCAGTATTGCAGGGTGTTGAAAATACATGACATATGGGAAAAAGTAAAATCAATATATGCAAGGGTCAATAGTCAACAGCAACATATAATATGCTTCCAGTGAATGTAACAAAGGCATTATGTCAAAACTAAATGTCAACAGGTGGGGGCATTGGAAAAGGGGTATGAACTCTTTGTGGAAGAAAAGCAAATGTCTTCAGATAGAGTATGGTGGCAAAGGCATGTCTATACACTTAGGCTGGATCGTATGATGTGTGAATAAAATTATTTAAAAATGAAAAAAAAATGAACAGAGAGAAACAAGTGCTAGAGAAAATGCGGAGAAAGAGATGTACCTATTCACTGTTGGTAGGGAAATGAGAGGTGCAGCCAGCCCCTTGGAGGGCAGTATGGTGGTTCCACAGGAGGCTAGGGGTCAGTGTGCCATATGATCCTGAAACCCCATTGCTCAGTATATACCTGGAGGAACTGAGTGTGGGGACACAAATGAACATTTGCACACTGGTGTTTCTGGTGATCCATAATGAATGGAGGTGACCTATGGGTACAAAGACTGAGGAATGGAAGGAGGAACTAGGGTATAAACAAACAATGGACTACTGAGCCTCTGCAGGAAGGAATGAAGCTGTAAAACATGCAACTAGATGAATGAATCTTAAGACCTGTATGTTGAATGAAATATCAGGAACAAAAAGACAAATATTATCATGCCTCAATCATACGGACTAACCATAATATAAAAATTTGGTGAACTAAAGTCAAGAGCGTGGGTTATCAGGTTGGGGCTTATTGTAAAGGATTCTAGATTCTAGATAAGCTCTTACAGCAGTCACATATATTCAGAAGCTGTAACTGTTAATTCTAAACTCTGAGATACTGAGCTGTTTGGATATAACATGGTCTTTCCCAGAAACTTCAGGTATTTATGAGACTCAGAGTTTAAGCTCTGAAGCTATGAAAGTCAGCAGTACTGCATACAGGAACTGTTTTAAAAGGTGAAAAAGTGATCAGACATCAAGCAGAGATGAATAAAACTGACCTGGACAGGACTAAGGTATATCAGAAGACTGGGTAAAGGATATCATCATCCATATTTATAACTTCAACTTCTATGTGAGACTAAAGGGAGAGATGCTGATTGGTTACAAAACTTATATTTTGGGTAGTTCATTACCTAATTTAACTTGTATGGTCAGTTTAGTTAACATTTCTTTTTCTGGGGTGATACAAATTTTCAAAAAAAGATCATGGTGATAAATACACAACTATGTGATAATATTGTGAGCCATTAATTGTACACCGTGTATGGAATGTTTGTATGCTAAGAATGTATGTTTGTGTGTTAAGTTTTGTCAATAAAATATTTTTTAAAAAAGAGTCCATGGTTCATCACAATATTCATCCCCTGCGAATCCCTCAAGTTCCTTCCCTTTCTCTCCCTCTGCTGTACTTGCCTGATATAGATGTCTCCATGTCTTAGACCTGACATTCAGCTCACCCATAAAATGTTAAAGTATAAGCCAATCGTGGTTTTCTGTGCCCCTTGCCAATGAATGATTAGAAATGGGTATCAATTAGGATTACATTCTAATGCAAGTGACAGAAATGCAACCTAAATAGTAACAGCTTAACTAAGATATGAAGTCTAAAGGTAAGCAATTTAGAGCTCCTAAGGTACTCCATAATCCTCAGGGACCCAATTTCTTCTATTTTATTGATCTCTTATCCTCAACACAAGGACTGCCCCTCATAATTCAAGATGGCTACTCCAGTTATAACTATTACAGGAATAGTTTTCTTCCTTCCCAGTAGGAAGGAAGAAAATGAAGCACACACATCCTCCCTCTAAATCAAACATGATACATAAACTTACATCTCATTAGCCATAAGTCACTGACATATCTACATGTAGACAGAAGTCGAGAAATACCACCATTACCCTAAATGACCCTGTACCCTTCAAAAAAATCAAGAATTCTCTTCCTAGAGAAGTGGAAAAAAGATATGAAGGATAATTATTAGGTTCTGCACAGCATGTGATCTAACATCTAGATATGAGAGGAAATGTAATGCAAGACTTCTAGAAAATATTTTCTCTTTCTTAAGAAAGTCAGTGTAGCGGGCATGGACAATCATCACTATATCTCCGTCCAAGGAAAGGCTTGCTACCAGCTGCAAGAAGCGTGGTTATCAAACGGCTTCCAACTCTCAGCTTCTTCAGGAGACACCTTGCCCAAGATCACGCTCTTCACAGAGCAACCTATACAATGTGGAGGAAGGGGGAGGGCCTGACCTGGGCATTCTATTCCAACATGGGATAACAGGCAATATTGACTTCATAGTTCCCCTTTGTCAGGGCTGCATCAAAGCTCAATTTCTTCCTTTGCCCAATGGAGCTTCTTGCTCCTTCCTCTCACAAATGCTACAACCAACTTGCACTTCAAATTCCATCTCAGCAACTGCCTTCAAAACATCCAGCCTAATGCTGCCAAGATGGCGGCTTAGCAATGTGCACGTTTTAGTTCGTCCTCCAGAACAACTACTAAACAACCAGAAACAGTACAGAACAGCTCCTGGGACCACGTCAGTGACCGGACACACAGTGTACCCCAGTCTGGACCAGCTGGACCAGCTGTGAGCCTCCCCAGAACTGTGAGTTCCCCAAGTCCTGGTGGCAGGCGCCCCTCCCCCACAGGCTGCTTCCCAGAGGGGAAAGGAAAGAGGCTTTACCTGCAGCAGGGGCTGAGCCCAACCAAATGCCAATCGTCACATTAATTAACAAATTCTGACTACTAAAAATAGGCTCCCAGCTCTGGTGAACCTGGTCAAAGTGGAGGTCGCTCATTGGGCTGACAGAAAAAGAAAAAAAGAAAAGACACAGAGGTTTTTGTGGCTGTGTTTTAACAAAGGCTTAACTGCCTTTGGATACAGTGGCAGGACTTGTCAGGCTGCAAATGCCCCAGGCATAGGCAGAAACAAGCTCGTCAGAGGTCTTGTCTGGAGCCTGTGCCTTTCACAGGGGAGGGGTGAAGCCCAACTCAGATAGAATCCCTCCCTCAAAGAATTCAGATGCCAGAGCTTGGTAATTGGAAGCCATTAAAACCAGCCTACAACCTCTCCTCTGACTACGACATGCCCCCAGCAGGGAGAGTCTGCCAAAGTTAAAGGTACCACATCAAATTACACTGGGGGGACCTGCAGGCAGACAAGCGCCACATACTGGGCAGGATAAGAAAAACATAGTCCAGAGATTTCACAGGAAACTCTTTCAACCTGTTGGGTCTCACTCTCAGGGAAAACTGACGCAGGTGACTCTTTCCTCCTGATAGGAGGACAGTTTGGTTTGGGAAAATCCAGTTGCAGTCTATAATACCTACATAGACCCTCCTAAGGGTGGGGGGAAGAAAGGCACCATACAAGCAGGGCAAGAAACCAGAACTAAAAAATTCTCCTCTGTTAAACAAAACCTAAGCTAGAGGTCCAGAAAAAGCTGAACTGAATGTCAAAGAACAGATAGGCAACAAATTAATCCAGCAAGAAAACCCTAGGTAAAAGAAGGGAAAGCAATCTCCAGAATAAACTAATTAAGGTAAGTAAATGTCTAGACACCAGCAAAAAAATAAAAAATCACACTAGGAAAATTGAAGATATGGCCCAGTCAAAGGAACAAACCAACAATTCAAATAACATACAGGAGGTGAAACGATTAATTCACAATATACGAACAGACATGGAAAACCTCATCAAAAACCAAATCAATGAATTGAGGGAGGATATAAAGAAGGCAAGGAATGAACAAAAAGAAGAAATCAAAAGTCTGAAAAAACAAATCACAGAATGTATGGGAATGAAAGTCATGGTAGAAGAGATGAAAAAAACAATGGAAACCGACAATGGTAGATTTCGAGAGGCAGAACATAGGATTAGTGAACTAGAAGACGGAACATCTGAAATCCAATAAGAAAAAGAAAATATAGGGAAAAAATGGAAAAATATGAGCAGGAACTCAGGGAATTGAATGACAATATGAAGCTCACGAATATATGTATTGTGGGTGTCCCAGAAGGAGAAGAGAAGGGAAAAGCAGGAGAAAAACTAATGGAGGAAATTATCACTGAAAATTTCCCAACTCTTAGAAAGACTTAAAATTACAGATCCAAGAAGTGCCGCAGACCCCAAAGAGAACAGATGCAAAGAGACATACTCCAGGACATTTACTAATCAGAATGTCGGAGGTCAAAGAGAAAGAGAGAATCTTGAAAGCAGCAAGAGAAAACAAATCCATCACATACAAAGGAAACCCAATAAGACTCTGCATAGATTTCTCAGCAGAAACCATGAATGCGAGAAGACAGTGGGATGATATATTTAAATTACTTTTAAAAGAGAAAAACTGCCAACCAAGAATTCTATATCCAGCAAAGTTGTCCTTCAAAATTGAGGGAGAAATTAAAACATTTTCAGACAAAAAATTACTGAGAGAATTTGTGACCAAGAGACCAGCTCTGCAAGAAATACTAAAGGGAACATTAGAGACAGATATGAAAAGACAAAAGAGAGAGGTGTGGAGGAGAGTGTAGAAAAGATGACTATGAGTAAAGGTAAAAAGAAGAAAAACTTTGGACATATAAAATCCAAAAGGCAAAATGGTAGAAGAAAGTACTACCCGTGCAGTAAAAACAGTAAATGTTAATGGACTGAACTCCTGTATCAAAAGACACAGACTGACAAAATGGATTGAAAAACAGGACCCATCTATATGCTGTCTACAGGAAACACATTTTAGACCCAAAGATAAACATAGGTTGAAAGTGAAAGGTTGGGAAAAGATATTTCATGCAAATAACAACCAGAAAAGAGCAGGAGTAGCTATACTAATATCCAATAAATTAGACATCAAATGTAAAACAGTTATATGAGACAAAGAAGGATACTATGCACTAATAAAAGGAACAATTCAGCACGAAGACATAACAATCATAAATATTTATGCACCAAACCAGAATGCTCCAAAATACATGTGGCAAACACTGAAAACACTGAAAAGAGAAATAGACACATCTACCATAATAGTTGGAGACTTCAATTCCCCATTCTCATCAATGGACAGAACATCTAGATAGAGAATTAATAAAAAAACAGAGAATTTGAATAATACAATAAATGAGCTAGACTTAATAGACATTTATAGAACATTACACCCCACAACAGCAGGATACACCTTTTTCTCAAGTGCTCATGGATCATTCTCAAAGATAGACCATATGCTGGGTCACAAAGCAAGCCTCAATAAATTTAAAAAGATTGAAATCAGTCTTTTTTTTTACGAAACACTTTCTCAGACCATAAAGGAATGAAGCTGGAAATCAATAATAGGCAGAGTGCCAGAAAATTCACAAATATGTGGAGGCTCAACACACTCTTAAACAACGACTGGGTCAAGAAAGAAATTACAAGAGAAATCAGTAAATATCTTGAGGCAAATGAAAATGAAAACGTAACATATCAAAACTTATGGGACACAGCAAAGGCAGTGCTAAGAGGGAAATTTATTGCCCTAAATGCCTATATCAAAAAACAAGACAGGGCAAAAGTTGAGGAATTAACTGTCCACTTGGAAGAACTAGAGAAAGAATAGCAAACTAACCCCAAAGCAAGCAAAAGGAAAGAAATAAAGATTAGAGCAGAAATAAATGAAATTGAGAACATGAAAACAA
This sequence comes from Myrmecophaga tridactyla, assembly GCA_004026745.1. NCBI lineage: Eukaryota > Metazoa > Chordata > Mammalia > Pilosa > Myrmecophagidae > Myrmecophaga > Myrmecophaga tridactyla. The sequence goes on along the minus strand of PVIY010018409.1, from coordinate 20,397 downwards.
TTGAGAAAATCAATAAAACCAGAAGCTGGTTCTATGAGAAAATCAATAAGATTGATGGACCCTTAGCAAGAATGACAAAAAGAAGAAGAGAGAGGATGCAAATAAATAAGATCAGAAATGGACGAGGATACACAACCACTGACCACACAAAAATAAAGGAAGTAATGACAGGATACTATGAACAACTTTATGCTAATAAATACAACAATGTAGATGAAATGGACAATTTCCTAGAAAGGCATGAACAACCAACTTTGACTCGAGAAGAAATAGACGACCTCAACAAACCAATCACAGGTAAAGAAATTGAATCAGTCATTAAGAAGCTCCCCAAAAATAAAAGTCCAGGACGAGATGGCTTCACATGTGAATTCTACCAAACATTCCAGAAAGAATTAGTACCAATCCTGCTCAAACTCTTCAAAAAAATTGAAGAGGAGGGAAAGCTACCTAACTCATTCTACAAAGCCAACATCACACTCATACCAAAGCCAGACAAAGATATTACAAAAAAAGAAAACTACAGACCAATCTCTCTAATGAATATAGATGCAAAAATCCTCTACAAAATTCTAGCAAATTGAATCCAGCAACACATTAAGAGAATTACACATCATGACCAAGTAGGATTCATCCCAGGTATGCAAGGATGGTTCAACATAAGAAAATCAATTAATGTAATACACCATATCAACAAATCAAAGCAGAAAAATCACATGATCATCTTGATTGATGCAGAAAAGGCATCTGACAAAATTCAACATCCTTTCCTGTTGAAAACATTTCAAAGGACAGGAATAGAAGGGAACTTCCTTAAAATGATAAAGGGAATATATGAAAAACCCACAGCTAACATCATCCTCAATGGGGAAAAACTGAAAACTTTTCCCCTAAGATCAGGAACAAGACAAGGATGTCCACTATCACCACTGCTATTCAACACTGTGTTGGAAGTTCTAGCCAGAGCAATTAGACAAGAAAAAGAAATACAAGGCATCAAAATTGGAAAGGAAGAAGTAAAACTCTCACTGTTTAAGGATGATATGATACTATATGTCGAAAGCCCTGAAAAATCCACAACAAAACTACTAGAGCTAAAAAACTAGTACAGCAAAGTGGCAGGTTACAAGATCAACACTCAAAAATCTATAGTGTTTCTATACAATAGTAATGAGCAATCTGAGGGGGAAATCAAGAAACTAATTCCATTTACAATTGCAACCAAAAGAATAAAATACGTAGGAATAAATTTAACTAAAGAGACAAAAGACATATACAAAGAAAACTACAAGAAATTGTTAAAAGAAATCACAGAAGACCTAAATAGATAGAAGGGCATATCGTGTTTATGGATTGGAAGACTAAATATAGTTAAGATGTTCATTCTACCTAAATTGATTGACAGATTCAATGTAATACCAATCAAAATCCCAACAACTTACTTTTCAGAAACAGAAAAACCAATAAGCAAATTTATCTGGAAGGGCAGGTGCCCTGAACAGCTAAAAGTATCCTGAGGGAAAAAACGAAGTCGGAGGTCTCACGCTGCCTGACTTTAAGGCATATTATGAAGCTACAGTGGTCAAAACAGCATGGTACTGGCATAAAGATAAATATATTGACCAATGGAATCAAATAGAGTGTTCAGATATAGACCCTCTCATCTATGGACAACTGATCTTTGATAAGGCAGTCAAGCCATCTCACCTGGGACAGAAAAGTCTCTTCAATAAATGGTGCCTAGAAAACTGGATATCCATATGCAAAAGAATGAAAGAGGACCCATATCTCACACCCTGTACAAAATTGAACTCAAAATGGATCAAAGACCTAAACATTAGGTCTAAGACCATAAAACAGTTAGAGGAAAATGTAGGGAAATATCTTATAAATCTTATAATTGGAGGCAGTTATATAGACCTTACACCCAAAGCAAGAGCACTGAAGAAATAAACAAATAAATGGAACTCCTCAAAATTAAACACTTTTGCACATCAAAGAACTTCGCCAAGAAAGTAAAAAGACAGCCTATACAATGGGAGACGATATTTGGAAACGACATATCAGATAAAGGTCTAGTATCCAGAATTTATAAAGAGATTGTTCAACTCAACAACAAAAAGACAGCCAATCCAATTACAAAATGGGAAAAAGACTTGAACAGACACTTCTCAGAAGAGGAAATACACATGGCCAAAAGGCACATGAAGAGATGCTCAACTTTCCTGGCCATTAGAGAAATGCAAATCAAAACCACAATGAGATATCATCTTACACCCACCAGAATGGTCATTATCAACAAAACAGAAAATGACAAGTGCTGGAGAGGAGGTGGAGAAAAAGGCACACTTATTCACTGTTGGTGGGAATGTCAAATGGTGCAACTGCTGTGGAAGGCAGTTTGGCGGCTTCCTCAAAAAGCTGAATATAAAATTGCCATATGACCTGGCAATACCATTGCTAGATATCTACTCAAAGGACATAAGGGCAAAGACACAAATGGACATTTACACACCAATGTTTATAGCAGCATTATTTACAATTGCAAGGAGATGGAAACAGCCAAAATGTCCATCAACAGATGAGTGGCTAAACTGTGATATATACATACGATGGAATATTATGCAGCTGTAAGACAGAATAAAGTTCTGAAGTATGTAACAACATGGGTGGACCTTGAGGATATTATGCTGAGCGAGATTAGCCACAAACAAAAGGACAAATACTATATGGTCTCACTGATAAGAACTGACATTAGTGAATAAACTTCGAGAATTTCCCTGGTAATAGAGACCATCAGGAGATAGAAATAGGGTAAGATATTCAGTAATTGGAGCTCAAGGGATACAGATTGTGCAACAGGACTGAATGTGAAAACTCAGAAATGGACAGCACAGTACTACCTAACTGTAATATAATTATGTTAAAACACTGAATGAAGCTGCATGTGAGAATGATAGAGGGAGGAGGGCTGGGGGCATAAATGAAATCAGAAAGAAAGATAGATGATAAAGATTGAGATGATATAATCTAGGAATGCCTAGAGTGTATAATAATAGTGACTAAATGTACAAATTTTAAAAATGTTCGTGCATGAGGAAGAACAAAGGAATGTCATTACTGCAGGGTGCTGAAAATAGATGGTAATTAATATTTTAAAATTTCACCTTACGTGTGAGACTAAATCAAAAAATGTTTATTTGGTACAAAATTTATATTTTGACAAGTGCATTTCCTAATATAACTTATGTAGATAGCGTGATTGAACACCATAAGCACTTGGAATCTTGGATAGGACATGAGATTTTGTTGGTTTGTCCAGAGTGATGCCCCGATGAATCCCAGAGTGATTCGATCAGTGAGTGGAAAAGTATTGGCAAAGTCCTCTTTGGGGAATGGTGAGAACAGGGAGAAATTCAACTTCCCCAAGTTGAATTCTTGATATTCTCATAAGCAGTGTGGACTGCCAAGTATCAATGGCTGAGAGATTCCAAACAGAGTTAAGAGGTTATCCTGGAGGTTATTCCTATACATTAAATAGATATCACTTTTTTAGTTAAGGCATAACAGAGAGGCTAGAGGGAACTGCCTGAAAACATAGAGCTGTGTTCCAGTAGCCATGTTTCTTGAAGGCGATTGTATAATGATATAGTTTTTGCAACGTGACTGTGTGATTGTGAAAACTTTGTGTCTGATGCCTCTTTTATCTACCTTATGGACAGATGAGTAAAACACATGGATTAAAAATAAATAAACAATAGGGGGAACAAATGTTAAAATAAATTTAGTAGCTAGAAATGCTAGAGAGGGATAAGGAGTATGGCATGTATGAATTTTTTTCTCTGTTTTCTTTTAATTCCTTTTCTGAATTGATGCAAATGTTCTAAGAAATGATCATGATGATGAATACGCAACTATGTGATGAAAAAAAGAACGTTCATATTGCATGGTGATTGGTTTCATTAATAAAAATTTTTAAAAAACAATGAAGTTAGAATCTTACCTCACACCATATACAAAAATTACTCAAGATGGATCAATGACCTAAATATAAGAGCTAACACCAAGAAACTCTTAGAAGAAAATACAGGGGAAAATCTTTATAACCTTTTATTTAGCAATGAATTCTAAGATATGGAACCAAAAACAGACACAACAAAAGAAAAAATAGAAAAACTGGACTTCATTAAAATGAAAAACATTTGTGCATCAAAGGGCATTATCAAGATAGTGAAAAAGCAACTCCCACAATGAGAGAATGTAGTTGCAAATTATGTATTTGACGAGGGTTTAATATTCTGAATGTATACCCCATTTAAAAAATGGGCAAAGGACTTGAATAGACATTTCTTCAAAAATACACAAATGGCCAAAAGCACATGAAAACATTATTAGCCACTAGGGAAATGCAAATTAAAACCACAAGAAAATGCCACTTCACACCCATTAAGATGGCTATTTTCAAAGAAATAAACACAACGAGTGCTGGCAAGAATGCACAGAAACTACTGGTGGAAAGGTAAAATGGTGTGGCCACTGTGGAAAGCAATCTGGTAGTTCTTCAGATAGTTAAACACAGAATTACCACATGATCCAGCAATTCCAAGCTAGGTACATACCCAGAAAGAAATGAAAGCAGGGAATCAAACTTATACTTGTATGCCGAAGTTCATAACAGCATTACTCGCAACAACCAAAAGGTAGAAATAACACAAGGGTCCATCAATAGAAGAATGGATAAACAAATTGTGGTATGAACACACAATGGAATATTTAGTTATAAAAAGGAATGAAATTCTGTTACACACTACAACATGAATGAACCTTGACATTATACTAAGTAAAATAAGCAAGACATAAAAAGAAAAATATTGTATGATACAACTTGTACAGAATATTTAGAATAGCTAAATTCAGAGAGACAAAAAGTAGATTAGAGGATACCAGGGGCTAAGATCAGTTTCTGTTTGGGTTATAAAAAAGTTTTGGTAAAGGATGGTGGTGATGGTTGTACAACATTGTGAATGTGACTAATGCCACTGATTTATTCACTTAAAAATGGCTAAAATAGCAAATTTTATGGTTACACACACATATTTAAATACAATATTAAAAAAAGAATTCTTCATATATTCTGAATACTAAGCCTTTTATCAGGTACATGTTTTGCAAATATTTTTCTCCTAGTCTATGCTTTACATTTTTGCCTCCTTGACTCTGTCTTTAGAAAAGGAGAAGATTTTAACTTTGAAGACAATTTTTCCATTTTTCTCTTTTATGGTCAGTGCTTACTGCAGCTTAATAAATCTTTGCCAATATCGGGGTGAAAAGATTTTCACCTGTTTTCTTTAGAAGTTGTATAATTTTAGCTTTTACATTTGGGTCTTTATTTTTTCTCTTCTATGACTGGGTCAGTTTGAGTTAACATTTGTGTGTGGTATGAAACAAAGATTAAGATTCATCCATTTTTGAGTAGATTGAAATACTAGTGGTCAATGAGACGGAGACGTAAGGGGGATGGTATATGTGGTATGCAACAAGAGACCACTGGAGATGAAGAAGGAATATGCCCCTGGGAGAGCTTCATGAAGCAAGAGCCTGGAGAGAAAGCTATCGGACATCACCATGTTTGCCATGTGCCTTTCAGGAGAGAGGAACCCTGATCTTCATCGACCTTCTTGAACCAAGATATCTTTCCCTGATGCCTTAGATAGGACATTTTTAAAGCCTTGATTTAATTGGGACATTTTCTCAGCCTTAGAACTATAATCTAGCAATTTATTAAATTCCCCTTTTTAAAACAGCCATTCCATTTCTGGTACATCGCATTCCAGCAGCTGGCAAACTAGAACAGTATATATGAATTTTTTCTTTTTTCTTTTTATTTCCTTTGCTAGAGAGATGTAAGTGTTAAAAAAAAATGATCTTAGTGATATATACACAACTATGTGATGATACTGAGCCATTGATTGTACACCATGTATAGAATGTTTGCATGTCAAGAATGTTTGTGTGTTTGTTTAAGGATTACAATAAAAACATTTAAAAAAAAAGATTCATCTATTTTTCCATAAGAATATGTAGTTCTTAAAGGATCATTTGTTGAAAAGGATATCTATCCTTTCCTCACTGAGTTATCTTGGCCACTTTGCAAGGAAAAATCAATTAACAATGAATGTTTGGGTCTATTTCTGGATTCTCTACTCTGTTCAACTTTTATCAATACCAATATCTTGATTGTTCTAATTTTATTGTAAGTCTTGAAACCAAGTAGTACAATTACTCAAAATTTATTCTTCTTTTTCAAGATAATTTAGATTAATTGGCTATTCTAGGTCCTTTGCAATTCCAAACACGTTTTAGAAATAGCTTTGAATGATATTGTCGTTTCAAGTTCATTTTCCAACTGTTTTTTATTAATCATGAAAATATGACTGCTTACTTAATATTCTGTATCTGTAAACTTTTTGTTGATTTTTAAAAATACATTTTTATTGAGAAATCTTCACATACATACAGTTCATTCATAGTATACCATCAATGGTTCACATAGTTGTGTATTCATCACCATGATCATTTTTAGAACATTTGCATCACTCCAGAAAAAGAAATAAAAAGAAAAAACTCATACATCCCATACCCCTTACAACTCCCTCATTGTCCACTAGTATTTCAATCTATCCAATTTTTTTTTACCCTTTAGCTACCCCATTATTTATTATCCTTATTTTTTTACTCATCTGTCCATACCCTAGATAAAAAGAACATCAGACAAAAGGTTTTCACAATCACACAAAGAAGCTATATATTTATACAATCGTCTTCAAGAATCAAGACTACCTGAACACAGCTCAACAGTTTCAAGCACTTCCCTCTAGCCACTCCAATACACCATAAACCAAAAGGAAATATCCATATACTGCCTAAGAATAACTTCTAGAATAACCTCTCGACTCTGCTTGAAATCTCTCAGCCACTGAAATTTTCTTTTATCTCATTTCTCGCTTCCTTCTTTTGGTCAAGAAGGCTTTCTCAATCCCATGATGCCAGGTCCCGGCTCATCCCAAGAGTTCTGTCCCATGTTGCCAGGGAGATTTACACCCCTGGGAGTCACGTCCCTCGTAGGGGGGAGGGTACTGAGTGCACAAGTCGAACTGGCTTAGAGAGAGAGGCCACATCTGAACAACAAGAAGATCTCTGGGGGTAACTAAATATAAGTGGGCTTAGCTTTTCCTTCGCAGGAATGTTTCATAGGGGCATGCCCCAAAATTGAGGGGCTCGGCCTATTGAACTGGCTGTCGCCACTGCTTGCAAAAGTATCAGGAATTACCCAGGTGGGGAAGTTTGGTATTTCCTCCTTCACCCCAGTTCCCCAAGGGGACTTTGCAAATACTTTTGTATTATCTGCCCAAATTACTCTGGGATATATTGGGACATCACACTAACTTGTACAAACCAACAAGATCTCACAACCTATTCACGATTCCACGTACTTATGGTGCTCAAATAAACTGACCATTCAAGGTAAATTACATAATGCATTACTCAATTTATCTGCAAACTTCTTACATTCACTTAATAATTCTAACCAGGGTTTTTTGTTATTCACCTAATAACTTGCCGGGATTTTTAGTAGATTCATTATTATTTTCTTTGTACATGATCATGTCATCTGCAAAGAAAGTTTTCTTTCTTTCTTTCCAATTTCTGCCATATTGCCCTGGCTTGGAACTATGGTACAATGTTGAATAGAAGTTGTGAGAGTGTGTTTCCTTGCCTTGTTTCCAATCTTAGAGGAAAAGAGTTAAAATTTTCACCATTAAATACAATGTTAGCTATAGGTTTTTCATACATGCCTTTTATTAGACTGAAGACATACTCTCCTATTTAGTATGCTGAACATTTTTATCATGAATGGCTGATAAATGTTGTCAAGTGTTTTTTCTGCATCTCTCAAAATGATCATATGACTTTTCTCCTTTATTTTAATAATGTGGTGAATTACACTGATTGATTAAATTTTGAATGCTAAACCAACTTTGCACTCCTGGAATAAATTGCTGGATTTGATTTACTAACAAATATCTAAAGATATTTGTATCTATGCTCATGGGAGACATTAGTCTTTAGTCTTTTCTTCTTGTAATGTCTTCATCTGATTTTGGTATCAGGTTAATCAGGTTAATGCAGGCCTCATAAAATCAATCAGAAAGTGTTCTGTCATTTTATTTTCTGAAACAGTTGTGTATTACTGGTATTACTCCTTCCTTTTATGCTTGATAGAATTTACTAGTAAAGTAATCCAGGCCTGGAGTTTTCTTTGTGTGAAAATTTTAAACTATTAAGTCAGTTTATTCACTACATGTAGGGCTACTGAAATTTTCTATTTCTTATGTAACTTTTGACAATTTGCATCTTTCAAGGAATTTAACCATTTCATCTAAGTTGTTAAATATATTGACATAAAGTGTTCATAATATTCCATTCAGTTGTCCTTTTAATGTCTGTGGTGTCTATGTGATAACCTCTCTTTCATTCCTGATATTAACTTACATCTCTTTTTCTTGATTAGCCTAAGTAGAGGTTTATAAATTTTATTAAATTTTTCACTTATTGTCAATATTGTTTTTCTAAATTTGGCTGATTTTCCTTCAGGCTATTTTGTCTCCTTCAGTCTATGTATTTTGCGTCTGATTTACTTGACGTTTTCTAGCTTTTAAAGGTGGAAATTTAGATCTTTATTTTATAACTTTTTTCATTTCTAGTATAAACATTTAAAGCTATAAATTTCTCTCTACACACTTCTTCAGTTGCATTCCACAAATTTTAATATGCAGTTTGTATCCTTCATGCATTTCAAAATGTTTTCTAATTTCCATTGTTATATTTTCTTTGACCCATGTATTATTTAGAAGTGTGCTGCTTAATTCTCAAAAATTGGAGGGATTCGTCCAGATACTTTCTAGTTACTGATTCCTATTTTAATGCCATTGTGGTTAGAGCACAAAGTTTGTATGATTTCAGTCATTTTAAATTTACTGAGATTTTTTTAATGACCCAGCATATGGTCTATCTCGAATGTTCCAAGGATACCTGAATGGATACCTGAATGTATAATCTGCAATTGATGTATATGTTCTGTAAATGTTGATTTTATCAAGTTGATTGATAGTGTTATTCAAGTCTTTTCTATCCTCCCTAATTCTCTATATACTTGTTCTATCCAGTATGAAGAATAAAGTGTTGAAATCTTAAACTATAATTGTGGACTTGTACTTTTCTGCCATTCACATATTACCATTTCTACTTTATGCGTTTTGGAACTCTGTTATTAAGTACCTATAAATTTAAGACTGTTCTTGTCTTCTTCATGAATTTACCCTTTTATTGTTATGAAATGTCTCTAATTCTGCTTATATTCCTTGTCCTGAAGTTTATTTTATCTGAATTTAATATAGGTACTCCAGCAGCTAGAAATAAAAATCTGAGATGATGATGGTATGGTAACCCATGACAAACTCTGGGGTCTGTCCTGTAACTACTTGTCGACAAGTATTTTGAGAATTACTGCTCTTTTCTTTCTTTGCTTTGCATGTATGTTATATTATACAATAAAAAAGTTAAAATATATATATCTATATAATTACCCCACACTATAAGATCCATTCACATTTAGTGTATAACTAAAATACTGGCTTCATTCTTTCCATCATATTTTGTTTTTTATATACTTATTGTTATCCTTTTTACCTTTTCCTTACTTCGCTGGTCTGATCAAGTTGCCATTTATTCCACTTGCCCCCTTGTTTGAAAATGCTACTATATTTTTCCAATCTGTCAATGGTTATCTTCCCTTTCCCTGCTCTCACTGTTGAAAACATATGTCTCTACTACAATTTGTCAACAAACTTTCGAGAGCGGAAATACTCTTCTTCATTCCTCCTTCTCTATTTCAACACCAAAAATAAGACTCTTAGGATATTTCTAACTTCTCTTTTTCCTCTCTTCTCTAATCTATGAGATCTTTGACACATTTTTTTTCTTCCAGAGCACCTCAGCTCCTGTATTGTAAAAGTAAAAACAAGTTCACTGTTCATCCCCGAACTCCTCCCTTTACCTTCCCCAATTGCACAGCCTCTGTTCTAGTTCATTTGATTGGTATCCTCCTCAAATGAGATATTTGAGTGATATATTCTGAATTCCTGTATATTCCTAAATACCTTTCTTTTGCCTTAGCAGATAAGTGATACCTTGACCAGATATTATATTCTTAGATTCTTGTCCTTTTTTGCTCATGCAGTCTCTAGAGGCTAATCCATACTGCCTTCTAGTTATAGTATTCAAATGAGAAATGTGATATCTGTTTGAATTTCTTTTTCCATATGGCTTAGTGCCACTGTTCCATCTGCTGTAATCATATAGTATATAATCTTTTGACATTGGCTTTTTCACTCAGCGAAATTCCTTTGAAATTCACCCTAGTTGTGTGTATATCAAAAATTAGTTCCTCAATCCTAGAATGAACTGGGACTCAGCATCAAGGGATTGAGAAAACCTTGACCAAAAGGGGGGAGAGAGAAATGAGACAAAATAAAGTGTCAATGACTGCGAGATTTCAAACAGAGTCGAGAAGTTATTCTTACGTATTATACAGACATCACCTTTTTAGTTAAGGTATTGGAGAGGTCGGAGGGAAGTGCCTGAAAATGTAGAGCTGTGTTCCAATAGCCATGTTTCTTTAAGATGACTGTATAATGATACAGCTTTCACAATGTGACTGTGTGATTGTGAAAACCTTGTGTCTTATGCTCCTTTTATCTATCTTATGGACAGATGAGTAAAACATATGGATTAAAAATAAACAAATAATGGGGGGACAAGGTTAAAATAAATTTAGTAGATTGAAATGCTAGTGATCAATGAAAGGGAAGGGCAAGGAATATGGTATGTATGAATTTTTTTCTTTTTATTTCTTTTCCTGAATTGATGCAAATGTTCTAAGAAATGATCATGATGATGAATACACAACTATGTGATGCTACTGTGAGTTACTGATGATATACGAAAAACGGAATGATCATATGGTAAGAATGTTAGTGTTTAAAAAAAATTGCCAGGTTTAAAAAAAATTTTTTTAATTAAAAAAAAATTAGTTCCTCTATATAGCAGCATTATTTACAATTGCCAAAAGATGGAAACAGCCCAGATGTCCTCCAAAAGACGAGTGGCTAAACAAGCTGTAATATGTACATACGATGAAATATTATGCAGCTGTAAGACAAAATAAAGTTATGAAGTATGTAACAACATGGATGGACCTTGAGCACATTATGCTGAGTGAGACTGGCCAGAAACAAAAGGACAAATACTGTATGGTCTTATTGATATGAACTAACATTAATGAATGAACGTGGAGAATTTCAGTTAAGAACAGAGGTCATCAGGAGATAGAAATAGGGTAGATATTGGGTAATTGGAGCTGAAGAGATACAGATTGTGCAACAGGACTGATTGTAAAAATTCAGAAATGGATAGCACAATACTACCTAACTGTAGTACAATAATGTTAGTACACTGAATGAAGCTGAATGAGAATGACAGAGGGAGGACGGCTGGGGGCACAAATGAAATCAGAAGGAAAGATAGATGACAAAGACTGAAATGGTAAAATCTAGGAATGCCTAGAGTGTACAACGATAGTGACTAAATGTACAAATACAAGTTTTTCCATGAGGAAAAACAAAGGAATGTCAAATTGCAGCGTGTTGAAAACGGATGGTAATACATATTTTAAAACTTTAACTTATGTAGACTAAAGCAAAAAATGTTTATTTGATACAACATTTATATTTTGACTAGTGCATCTCCTAATATAATTCATATGGACAGTTTAATTAAACACCATAAGTGCATGGAACCTTGAGTACAAAATTATATTTTGTAGGTTTGTCCAGAGTGATGCCCCAATAAATCCCAGAATGATTTCAACAGTGAATAAATAGTATTTGCAAAGTTCCCTTGGGGGAATGGCAAGAAAGAGGGAAAATTCAACTTCCCCATTTGGAGAAGGCCTGATATTCTCACAAGCAGTAAGGACAACAAAATCAATAGGCTGAACCCTCAATCTCAGGGTCTGTTCATATGAAACTTATCCCCGCAAAGGACAGGCTAAGCCTACTTAAAATTAGGCCTAAGAGTCACCCCCAAAGAACCTCTTTTGTTGTTCAGATGTGGCCTATCTCTCAGCCAACATGGCAAGAAAACTCACTGCCCGCCCCCCCATGTGGGACATGACTCCCAGGGGTGTAAACCTCTCTGGCAACGTGGGATAGAAATACTAGAATGAGCTGGGACTCAGCATCGAGGGACTGAGAAAACCTTCTTGACTGAAAGGAGAAGAGAGAAATGAGACAAAATAAAGTGTCAGGGGCTGAGAGATTTCAAACAGAGTCAAGAGGTTATCCTGGAGGTTATTCTTACGCATTTTTTAGATATCCCCTTTTTAGTTTAAGGTGTATTAGAGAGGCTAGAGGGAAGTGCCTGAAACTGTACAGCTGTGTTCCAGCAACCATGTTTCTTTAAGATGACTGTATAATTATATAGCTTTTACAATGTCACTGTGTGATCGTGAAAACCTTGATCTGATGCTCCTTTTATCTATGGTATGGACAGATGAGTCAAAAATAGGGATTAAAAATAAATAAATAATGGGGGAACAAATGTTAAAATAAATTGAGTAGAGGGAAATACTAGTGGTCAATGAGAGGGAGGGGTAAGGGGTATGGTATGTATGAGTTTTTTCCTTTTTCTTTTTATTTCTTTTTCTGGAGTGATGTAAATGTTCTGAGAAATGATCATGGTGATGAATATACAACTTTGTGATGATATTGTGAGCCAATGATTGCACATCACATGGAATGTTCATACATTAAGAATGTTCACATTGTAAATTGACTACTTTTATTAATAAATATTAAAAAAACATAAAGATGGATTTTGGTTTAAAATGCAAATCTTTTACCATGTTTAAAAAATTTCCATCAATTCTTATTTTTTAAAAAATGTGTTCCTTTCTATAGCTGAACAGAATTTAGTGGTCTGGATATAACAGTTTGTTTAACTATTCACTTATGGAAGGACAACTGAGCTGATTTCAGTTTTGATGATTACAAATAGTGCTACCATGAACAGGTGTACACTGACTTCTGAATGAACATAAGTCAACATCCCTCTGGAAAAAATTCCCAAGAATACAACTGCAAGGTTTTATGTTTAAAAACTGCCAAACTGTTTCTAGAGTGGTGGTACAATTTTACATTCCCATCAGTAATGTGTGAGTGAATCAGTTTCTCTGCAGACTCACCAGGATGTGATGTCACCATTTTTTTATTTAAGCCATTTTCATTAATGTATAGTGATAGCTCACTGTGCCTTTTTTTTTTTTTTTTTTTTACATGGGTAGGCACTGGGAATCGAACCCGGGTCTCTGGCATGGCAGGCGAGAACTATGCCTGCTGAGCCACTGTGGCCAGTCCCTCACTGTGCTTTCAATTTCCATTTCCCTAATGGCTAATGATGTTGAAAATCTTTTTATGCGTGTGTATGTATATAAATATCCTCTTTGGCAAAATGTCTACTCTATTGTCCATTTTCTAATTGGATTGGTTTTTACTGAGTTTTGAGCATTCTTTATATAGATAGTAAACCTTTGTTGGCTATGGGGCTTGCAAATATTTTCTTCCAGCTGTAGCTTATGTTTTCATCCTCTTCTTATGAGCTTTCACAGAGTAAAGGTTTCTAATTTTAATGAGTTCAATTGATCAGTTTTTCCTTTTGATCAAAAATTGTGCTTTTGTCAGATCTAAAAAAAAATTCTGCCTGGCCCTGGATACTGAAGATTTCCTTTTTTCCTAAAAATTTTACAATTTTACATTTTACATATGACCCACTTTTGAATTAATTTTTGTACAAGATGTAAATTTAGGTTAAGGTTTCGGTGTGTGTATGTGCGTGTTCATGCACGTTTGCCTATGTATGTCCAATTGCCCCAGCACCATTTGCTGAAAAAGTTGCATATCCTCCACTGAATTGCTTTTATACCTTTTATACCTTTGTCAAAAATCAGATGAACATGTTTGTGTAGGTGTGTCTCTGGACTCTTCAATCTGTTCCACTGATTTCTGTGTATCTACCATTCATCCAACAGCATACTGTTTTGGTTATCATGGCTTAATATTGAGTAGAGTGATTTCATTCACTTTATTCTTCAAGATGGCTTTAGAAATCCTAGGGCCTTTGCCTTTTTTACATATAAATTTTAGAATAAGCTGTTTACATCTTTAAAAAATCCTGCTGGGATTTCTATTGAAGTTGTTAAATTTATAGAACAATTTGGTGAGAACTGACATCTTCTCTATTTTGAGTTTTCCAATGATATTTCTTTCCAGTTATTTAAGTCTTCTTTGACTTCTTTCATCGGCATTTTGTAATCTCAGCATACTGAAGATATTTTAAGTGTATAACAAGTATTTCATTTCTTTTGAGAGACTGTAATTGTACAGTTTCTTTTTTTTTGAGATTGTACAGTTTTTTTGGGGGGGAAAGCACTTTCCACATTTTAAAACTAACTTTAATTTCAAAATCACAGATCCATATACCTACTTCCTTTTTGCTGGTTTCACTTAAACTAAATAAATGATTTGTTATACTAAGACTGTAAACAAATATTTAGTATGTCTGTTACATGTAACACACAGTAACAACTTTTAACAGAAATTCACTGACACCCCCAAACTTTTTATTATAAATACAGGTGTCAAAACAACCATGAACATATTCTGATACCAGTAGCAGTCAGCACCCACAATACTACAAAATTTAACACAATTTGCAACAACTTCCATTGTACTTGCCACTTTAAATGATTAAAACAAAACTCTTTCAATAAGCAAGTCAATAAACCATTTCCTTTTGTTTTTCCTTCTTGAAATTAGTTTTCAGATGCACATATCCTTCCAAATCAATCTGACAGTTCTTGCCATGCTTTCATCTTATAAACCTGAATTCTACTTTAAGCACTCCAGGTTAATGCTTAAATAACAGAGCCTTGATAAGAGAAAACAGAATTATGGTGCATTTTCCTCCTGTCACCTGAAAACATAATAGGTGTGCATATATTAAATATACTCTTAGAAATGACCAGGCTATGTTTATCAGCTGGAATTCTTGTACTTAATGTGTGGGTATTTTGCACTGTATGATACTTAATCAAGACATTAACATGAGTAGAAAGTTGTTGATTTACGACAGTTTTGAGGTCCACTAAAATTATCTGTTGTATGTTTCTCCTTCTGATGGCTGTGGAAGCTTCATATTTTCTTTGGACATCAGTAGACGTCTTAGCTCTTGAAATACAAATTTAATGCTCTATGAATTTTGCTATTTTATGCAGCCACCATTCCACTGGAATTATTTATTCTATGTTAATTTCTATACACATCTAACTCATGGATGATCTTCTGGGTATTTAGGTCCACATTCGACTTTCAGCCTATATATTCTGTTTTTGCAATTTGTCTGTGGACACCATCCTCTTCTCCTGCAGCCCAATGCAGTCGACCGCACGCACGGCTCTTCAATTTCTGCAATGATCCTAAAGACAACCTCATTGTGCCTCTTCAGTTACCAGCATCAGCTAGGGCCATACTCACTCCTCAGGGCCACAAAGGCACCAGCCACAGCCAAGTAGAGACCTCTGCTTAGGAGTCTGAGTCTCAGCTCTGCAAGCTCACCCCAGAGACATCAGCTAGTTTCTGCAAGTTGTACTGTCAACACTCTCAGAGATTCCTTTGCTTTTTAAGTTTTCCATATCTCCACTCAAGAAAAGTCAATGAAGTTCAGGGTCTCTCTCTCAAATGGAAAGGCACATGGCGACATGGCTATGTCTGCTAGCATCTTCTCCAGGCTTCTTGTTTCATAAAGCTCCCCCAGGGGCGCATTCCTTCTTCATCTCCAAAGGTCTCTGGCTGTGGAGGCTCTCTGTGACTTCTGCACTAAGTTTTAAATTTTGATTTCTGCATGTTCATTATTGCTACATACAAATGTGATTGATTTTTGTGTGTTCATATTGCATTCTGCAAACTTGCTGAACTCACTTACTAGTCCTGGGAGGTTTGTTTTTATATTCCTTGGGATTTTCCAGATAGACAGTCATGTCATATCCAAGTACACTCTTTTTTTCCTTTCTAATCTGCATGCCTTCTCTTATTTATTTACTTTTACTTATTTATGCTTCCATTACTGCAATGGCTATAAGTTCCAGTTCAACACTGAATAAGAGTGATAAAAATAGACATTCTTGCCTTGTTCCCAATCTTAAAGGGAAAGCATTTAGTCTTTCACCACTACGTATGATGTTAGCTTTAAGCATTCTGAAGATACTCGTTATCACGTTAAGACAGTTCTTTTCTACTCCTAACTGGCTGAGAGCTTTTATTTTAGTTTTTTTTTAATTAGGAATGGTCAGTGGATTTTATTAAATGCTTTTTCTGTATAAATTGACACAGCCTTATGATTTTTCTTGTTGATATGGTGAATTTTATTTGATTGATTTTCAAATGCTGAACAAGACTTGCATACCTGGGGAAAAAATTCACTTGGTCATGGTGTGCAATTTATTTCATATTATAAATTGCTGGATTCAGTTTGCTAATATATTTTTCAACAAGAGAGTTTATTACTAGGTGCATAATAAGCGAGCAAATGGCCTAGCAGCCCAAAACCTATCTCCCTGAACTGTAGTACTTCTGATAGTTTTATTAGAGAAAAGATGGGCAGGGTTTAGGATAATGAACACAGTAGCCCCAGATGATGTAATAGGAGGTGATCTGATTATTGAGTGTGCAAAGACTGATTACCTGCTTAGTCAGAGTATGTATGAAAAAAATGGGAGAATGAAGTATAGGTGACTTGGAGGTTAAAGTCTAAGCTACTGCACATGTAAGGCAGGCCCACATTGGTTAGATCCAGTCTCGGTCATCAAGATAATTTTGTTGGGCGGGCCATGGTGGCTCGGCAGGCAGAGTTCTCTCTCGCCTGTCATGCCGGAGACCCGGGTTCGATTCCCGATGCCTGCCCATGTTAATATATATATATATATATAATTTTGTTTATGGGGTAGGTTAGTTCTGGGGGGACCCAAGACCCTTCATTAATAAGCATTAGGGGCTATCTTTAGTGATTACAAGTCTCTAAAGTTGAACTGGGTAAATAGGTGCAAAGGAAGGTTAGTCACAAGGTTTTTACAATCACAGGGCACAAGATAAAGGTTATCAAAGATCAGAGCAACTAGGTTATAGTGGCTAAAGTGGGTACAACTGAAGGTTATTAAAAACAAGGTTTTTACCATCATCAGAAGTCAAGACAGCTGGATTTCAGTTCAGAGATTTCAGGTATTTCCCTCTAAAGCAAAAAGATATATCTGTATATGGATTTATTAATCATAATCATTTGTTAATTCCTAATTTCATGGTTACAACTCCTCCCTGTTTGACCATTCCCCAATCGTGAGGGACATCTGAACAACGACTGCTCTGGCTACTTTCTGCTGAAAAAGGGGCAGCAACCCTAAGGTTTGGGGAGTGGAACTGTTTAGATTGTAGTTGGATATATTCTTTAACTTCAGTTTTTTTCCAGAGTATTAAGGCTTCTCCTGTATTTCAGTTATGGCGGGGCTGGAATAAGAGACAGATATATGTTTTAAAGATGAGTATGCTTACAACTTTTAGTAGTTGTTTAATAATATTTTGTTGAGTATTTTGGGGCCTAATTTCTTGAAAGATGTTGGCCTACACTTTTCTTTTCTTGTACTATCTTTATCTAGTTTGGGCAGAAGGGTAATGCTAACCTCATAAAATTAAGTTCGGAAGTGTTCTTTCCTCTTCTGGGAAGAGGTTAAAATTGGTGTTGATTTTTTAAGCATATGGTAGATTTCTCCATTGGAACTATTTGGGCCTGGAGATTTTCTTTCAGGGGCTTTTAAATTACTATTTAACTTCTGTAACAGTTATAGAATTACTCAAGACTATTTATTCCATTTTGGTTTTATTTTTTATTTTTAAGAAATTCATCCATTTCTTCTAAATTGCAAAATTTGCAAACATGAAGTTGTTCATTGTATTCCTTTATTATCTTTTCAATGACTGCAGGACATGCAGTGAGTGATATCCTGTTTCTGTCATGATGGTGGTTGTCTCCTCTCTTTTTATTTTTATCAGTCTTGCTATAGGAATAGGTAGTTTTAATCCAAACAAATACTGAGGTGATCTGAAAGCTACACTTCAGCCTTTGTGAGAGCTGATTTATTTTGAGTTTACCCATAAGCTTAGGATGTGGCCCATCCTTCAGGATTCTCAGCTTAAAGCCTGGGGTGTTTTCCAGCGCTCCTCTTCCTTTGCTGGCCCTAAAATCCATATCTGTACTCCCAAACTTGCACGACCAACAAAAAATGCTTTGAATCTCACTATCTTCTGCTTAGCCTCTTTTATCAAATTTTAGATCAGCCAATCACCTCAAGGGAAAAACTGTACCAGAAGTTGCCCTTGCCTCTCCTAACTTTCCTTCTCTCCAAAATTTTGGTCCCTCAAGTCCTTGCATTGCCTTTCTAGCTCTCCAAAGCCTCCAGACTGATTTTTAAAAATATATATTTTGTCCAGTTTTTTTTAGTTATTCTCAGTTGGAGGGCTGGTTTGAAAAAAAGCTATTCTACCATTTGCAGAAATAGAAATCTTCCCAGTGGCCTTCAACAGTTTCCTTGTTTTATGATATGAAAAGATGTTCCAAGCTTATCATACACATTTCCTGACCCCAATCTGGTTCCTTCAAGTGAAATTGTTATTTAGAGAACAGCCTGGCACTAGAAATGCTCAATGACACTAGACTGACTTCTGGGGTTTTCACTAGAAAGAAGTAGGAAGTGACTTCTGGGGTTTTCACTAGAAAGAAGTAGGAAGTTCTCTTTTTAAAGAAAAAAAATGCACCATGTGTCCATATTGATATCTCCAACTCAAATATGAGCAAGACTGATGCACAAATTCTCTAATTCTACCTTTGTATCTCTTTTCTACACCAAAATTCACAATCCCAACTCAATATAAGTATTTACTTATTTTATTCTACAAACTATACCTCCAAAATAACAATAGCAATATTACTGCCCATTTTAGGATTACTAAAAACAATTTGTGGTATCTTTGCAGTTTTTAGCCCTTGGGAATATATCACACCAAAAATGTGCATACAAAGTACTATGTTTGAGAGACACTTGAAATAATTCCTTTCTGTATGGTTCAGCCTCAAACATGATATACGTTTAAGTTCACTTATTTCATCATGTCTTGATTTTCAGGGATTGCCTTTTTTTCTCATTTTAAGGTTTTTTTTGTTTTATAGTATGATAAAGCCTTTGCATAGCTCTAAATTCAAATCTACAAAACAAAGAACACTCAGAGATCTAGTTTCCATCCCTGCTTCTTCTACCCTATAAACTTCCTTTCCCTATTCTTAGAGTAACCATTTTGATTAGTTTTTCGATTATCATTGGTATGTCTGTTTATACATAACGATATATATACACATAGTCTCCCTTTCTTTTCTTCTTGCTTTTTTCATTTAACAATATATCCTGGAGGTGACCCCACAACAGAATATATAGATATTCTTTATTCCTTTTTATAGATGCACAGTATTCATTGTGCGGACATACCATATTTTATTTAACCAATCCTCTAATGATATGAGTCCAGACTAAACTTTACCGAATTCTGCTTTTATAATTTTAAATACATATAAAAATTTAAATGGTCTCAATATGATAGCTTCATCGGCTAACTTGCTGGTATTCTGACCTTTGCTGTCAGAGCTTCAAAGAAGTAAACTGTGTAAGCACAGTTTATACACAAATAAAATACACAAATAAAGCCCCTGCAAAAGGAGTACAAAAAACTATAGAGGGAAACAGTCTGGGGCAAAGACTTATCAGCTTCAAACACCCAAGAGAGGGAGGTCTGTCTCCTGGGAAACAGAGGGGACAACCATACTCATGTAAACAGAGGAACTCAAAAACAACTAACAAGCAAAATCCCAGGACAAGACACAGGCCAAAAAAGACAGGAAAACACTACAAACCACATTCACCTTGGGCAGACCTTTCCAACAGGGCTGAAATACAAGGAAATCTGTCTTATTGCTAGCTGATTAAAAAATCAAGAAACAGACAGCTCAGGGATTAAATCCCAGAGTCAACATTTTAAAATATTAAAATGTACAGTGTGCAATAAAAGAGTACAAGAAAACAAAGGAACAGGAAATGTAAGCCCATCCAACAGAAGAGCATAAAAA
>PVIY010018408.1:0-47667 GCA_004026745.1 Myrmecophaga tridactyla | reverse complement strand
AAATACTGAGTACCCACTGCAATAATCTCAAATTAACTTTCAAATGAGATTATGTGCTTTGGAGAATTCCTTTCTATGGAGATATCGGAACAGGGAAAAGCAAACATCTTGAGCTTTGGCCCAAAAACTTCCCTAATATATTTTAAATCTTGAATGAATGGTAGAAAACATAATTTCATAGATTTTACAATTTTGAGAAGTTCTCTAAGCTATCCATCTATGTAGAATCTACATAGAAAAATTAAATTCAATGTTAACATACATATTTCTTGTATTTGTGTGTTTGATTGGTTAGTTGAGTTGATTTTTGTTCTTGACTAATTGCTGGGGGCTAAGTGTGAGACTGATAAACACTTAAGGGTCATAGTCTAGGGGTCCGCAGACTTTTGTAAGCTTTACCTCTAGTTCTCACGGTGAAGACTATGAAAAGCCCCCTCATCAGCTTTGGCAGGCAGAAAGGAAGATTAATTATTGTGAAATAAATCCAGTGCTCTGTCCATAACAAATGTTTCCTCTCTGAGGAATAATGTTTTGCCAGAGCCTGATATTAGTCAGTAAAATGGTATCCCTTCATCTCTAGCTCCCTTAAGTATCCCTGTCTCACATAAGGAAGAACAAATAAAGCATAATTAAAAGGGGCCAGATGTTCAAGGAAATAAATTGGCAATACTGCAGTCTGAGAAGGGAAGAGGAGGCTGGAAGAAGAAAACAGTACCACTGGAGAAAAATTTGTGAAATTCAAAGCCCCAGAACATGGTCCTGCAAAAAGGCTGAGATATACTCAGAATATAAAATGCCATCCTATCCCCTACAGATATCTTATCAGCAAATCTATAAGGATCTTGTCTATTATCAGTAGTTACAGCAGAGAGAGAAGCAAGACTTTCTCTGAGCAGGAGCCCTTAGGGAAGACCACAGTTAGAAGTGGAGACTAAAACAAGGAACAAGGATACTAGATGAATTTAAAACTTCTGGCACCTATAGATAAAGAAATATTAAACACAGCTCAACTTTTACCCAGAGTGACATGTATCTTCAGGATAAACGTCTGTTTAACCCAGTTGATATTTCCAGATATAACATCCAACTTAAAAAAAATAGATGGTATGGAAAAGAGCAAAAAAAAATACAGAATCTGAAGAGACAAAACAATCAGTAGATCCAGGTTTAGTATGACATGGACATTGTGAGTATCTGAACGGGAATTGAAAATAACTATGATTAACATGTTGAAGGCGCTAATGGACTAAAGTCAACACAACATGAAAGAATAGTTAATGTAAGCAAAGAGTTGGACATTCTATTATAAAATAAGTGTTTAGAAATACTATAATATTTTAAAATTTCATATTTAATTTTTTAATTTTAAAAAATACTGTAGAAAAATGAAAAATGCCTTTTATGAGTGCATCATCATACTTCACAAAGCTGAGAAAAGAATCAATCATCTAGAATATATGCAATAGAAACTTCTAAAACTGAAATACAAAAAGAAAAAGGAAAAAAAACACAAAATTTCCATGAACTCTAAGACAATTTCAAAAGATTCAACTTATGAAAATTAGAATAGCAAATGGAAAAAGAAAAAGAGAATGGAGTAGAATATTGCAAATACTAATGACCAAGAACATTTGAAATTAATGATGCTTACCAAACTACAGGTCAAGGAAGTTCCAAAAACACAATGTAGGATAAATATAAAATGAACAAAACAATCAAAAACCTTACACCTAGGTGTATCATATTTAAACTGCAGAAAACCAAAGAGAAAAGCTTTTGAAAGAGTGGGGATGAGGGACACCTTACCTATGAAGGAAAAAGAGTAGTAATTACAACAGACATTTTGTTAAAAACCATGCAGGGCTGAGGAGTGAGCTGAGGAGAAACAGTAGAGCCAAGCAGGACATGGCTACCCAGGTCTTCAGTCCCACCCAACACCCATGGGCCTGGAGGGATATGAGATGCCCATCATAAGCTTCAGAGAGGTATATTCCATGAAAACCAGCAGACAAGTGGGTGAATATGAAGTCCAGTTCTGCTCTCCAGGGAGCCATCAGCCTCCTGCCATCTGCAGGAGCTGCAGATGACACAGCTTTTGTACTAGGCAGTCCTTGGAAAGGATGAAAGTGAAGATATAGATGGTCCATTACCTGAACAGGCGGTTCACTGACTGCTGCCTCAACACCTACTCGCATGTGGGCTTTCCTGGCTTTTACATGGGGAACAGCTGAGGGCTGATCACCAAGAACCCCATCCTCTTCATGTGCTCAGATTCTGCCAGCAAGTCCAGAGGAAGACGGTAGGATTGGACAAGTAGGCTAAGCTAAGTGACCGACAGAACACCACCATCAGTTCATTGCCTCTGCCTTGGCTGCACTGGTGCTCTGTCCCACTAAGCTCCTGAAGTACCACCTGCAGAGCATGTATGAAATGTGCAAGTTGGGAAAGATTGCCAAAAGCCATTCTAAAGTTGGATCTGTTTTGAAAAGAATCCTTACCTGTTTCAGAAGCTTGGATTTACATAAAGAAAGAAAAACTATTAAGGGAAAAAATAAAAGAAGATAAAATTCTTTTTGCTCTCACTTTTAGTTAATGTAAAAGAAAATATGTGTTTGTTTAAAGCAACAACATTAGAAATGTCACGAGTGACTATAGTACATGGAATTACTAAAATCTACAAATTTACAATACCTTTAAAGGGTGAGTGTGTGGGGTGACAAAAACTCTTATTCGTGACTGCTGGGAATGCTAAATGCTACAGCCTCTTTGGAAGACAGTTCCTTATAAAGTTAACCATAGTTCTACTGTATGATCCTGCAAAAATTCTCCTACAAGTTACTCAGTTGATTTGAAAACCCACCATCCAAACACCTGCACATGAATGTTGATAACAGCTTTATCTGTAACTGCTCAAAATTGTAAGGAATCGAGACATATTACCATTAATATGTAATCTCCAAGGAGAATCATGATAAGTATACTCTAAATTCAAAATACACACTGAGCATAAACAGAAAAGTTATAAATTAATTAGTGAAAAAGACTATAGAATCTCCAACTCAATAATAAATAAATAAATACATTTTAAAAATTATTTAATCATATTTTAAATTGCAAAAACATATATGAATAAGTTTATTAAAAGGCACAGCAAAATGTTACTTTAGTATACCACTTCTGGGACTATAACATTTCTGCTGTCACATCAGTCAGTACGTTGGCAAAATTAAAAATCAATTATTTAGCCTCATCCTCCCAGTCTATTGGGTGATGGGAAGATTGATAGGGAAATAAAATCAATTATTTAATTGAAATGTTACAGTCTGTTGACTCAATAAAGTTACTTCTAAAATGTCATACTAGGTAGACTCCTAATAATGGCAGAAATTATTAAGCTACTAGATTTTCATTATCATATTTTTTCCTTTATTAGAGAAGTTGTGTGTTTACAGAACAATCATGCATAAAATTCAAGATTCTCATATGCTACCCTATTACTAACAACTTCCATTGGTGTGGAACATTTGTTACAATTCATAAAAGCACATTTTCATAATTAGAATATTAGCTACTGTCCATGGTTTAATTTAGGGTTTACTGTTTGTATAATGCAGTTCCATGGATCTTTTTTGTATTTCTATTCAGTCACCATTTGTATTACCTAATGCATATTTCTATTTTGTCACCATGCATATTATCTAATGCATACTTAGTGATATTAATTATGTTCACAGCATTCTGCTATCATCACCACCATCCATTATCAAAAGATTTCCAACGTTCCTAATAACAGTCCTGTACAGTTTAAGCCTTAACTTCCTGTTCTAGTTTGCTAGCTGCCGGAATGCAACACACCAGTGACAGATTGGTTTTTAATAAAAGGGGATTTATTTCATCAGTTCTTCAGAGAAAAGGCAGCTAACTTTCAATTGAGGTTCTTTCTTATGTGGGAAGTCACAGGACTATCTCTACTGGCCTTTTCTCCAGGCCTCTGGGTTCCAACAACTTTCCCTGGGATGATTCTTTTCTGCATCTCCAAAGGCCTGGGCTGAGCTGCAAGTGCTGAGATGAGGTATGCTGAGCTGCTTGGGCTGTGGCACATTGAGCTTTCTATTTAAGCACCAGCCAATTAAATCAAACACCATTCATTGCAGCAGACATGCATCTTAGCAGACTGCAGATGTAATCAGCACAGATGAGGTTCACATATCATTGGCTCATGACCACAGCAACAGAACTAGGTGCCTTCACCTGGCCAAGCTGACAACTGAATCTAACTACCACACTTCCCATTCCCTATAACCCCCTCAAGCCTTGGTAACCCATATACTAGATTCTCACTCTAAGAGTTTGCTTGTTCTAGTTATTGCATAGTATTAAAATCATGCAATATTTGTCCTTTTCTGCTTGAATTATTTCAGCCAACATGGAGTCTTCAAGGTTTAATCATGTCATCTTATGTAAAAGAATCTCATTCTTTTTTTTTTTTTTTTGAACAGGCACTGGGAGTTGAACCCGGGTCTCCAGCATGGCAGGTGAGAACTCTGCCTGTTGAGCCACTGTGGCCCGCCCCTCATTGTTCTGTATGACTGAATAATTTTTCATTGAATATATATATATATACCACAGGTCATTTATCCACTCATCAGTTGATGGACCCTTTGGCTGCTTCTATCTTATGGCATTTGTGCATAATGTTACTTGAAATATCAGTGTGCAAATATTTGTGTGAGTCCCTGCTTTCAATTATTTGTGCTTTTTCCCTTCATTCTGTCAATGTGGTATATTACTCAAACTGATTTCCTTATTTTAGTACACACTATGTGTACCCTTGAGTACACATAGCAGTGATAAGTCCCTCTTGATCATGGTGTATAATACTTCTAATATACTATTGGATTCAATTAGCTAGTATTTTGTTGAGAATTTTGCATCTATATTCATAACAGTTATTGGCACATACTTTTCTTTTCTTGTGGTATCCTTATCTAGCTTTGGTATGAGGGTAATTTTGGTCTCATAGAATGAATTAAGGAGTATTCCTTCTGCTTCAATTTTCTTGGAAGAGTTGAAGCAGAATTGGAACTAAGTCTTTCTGGTTATGTTTGGTAAAGTTTTCCTGTGAAGTTGTCTGCTGCTGGGCTTTTTTGATGTTGCCTCAAGGTTTTTGATCATGGGTTCATTACTATTTGATAGGAATTGGCTTGTGATGCAATCTATTTCTTCTGGAGTCATGCAGATAGTAATACATTCATAAGAATTTATCTATTTCACTTTGGTTTCTATCTATTTTTGTATGGTTGCTCATAGTATCCTCTTATAGTCCTTTTTATTTCAGAAGAGTTGACAGTAATGTCCTACTTTTCATTTCTGATTTTAGTTATTTGTATCCTCTTTCTAAAATATGTTTATTGATCTTTTCAAAAAAACAACTTTGGCCTTATGGATCCTTTTTTTTCTTTTTTTTTTTAATTTGCATATGGGCAGGAGGCACCAGGGATCGAACTCCAGACCTCCAGCACGGCAGGTCGGAGCTCTACCTGCTGAGCCATGGCAGCTGCCTGGCCTTGTGGATTCTTTATCTCATTTATCCCCACTCCAATCTTTGCTATTTCTTTCCTTCTGCTTGCTTTGTATTTAGTTTGATCATCTTTTTCCAGTTCTTTCAGTTTTGGAGGTTAGGTTTCTGCTTAGAAGTCTTTATTATGTTTAAAGTAACCATTTAGAGCTATAAATTTCCCTTTCATTACCACTTTTGCAACATCACATGAATTTGGGTGTATTGTATTTTACTTTTCATTTACCTCAAGATATTTTCTAAATTCCCTTCTGTTTTCCTCTTTAAACACATGACTTGTTTAAGGGTATGTTGTTTAATTTACAGGCTTGTGAATTTTCCATTTCTCTCTCTGTTATTGATTTCTAGCTTCACTCAGTTGTTGTCAGATAATATACATTGTATGGTTTTACTATTTTTGAAATTATTGAGACTACTTTTATGACCTAAACTATGGTCTATCTTGGAGAATGATCCAAGTGCATTCAAATGTATTCTGTTGGTGTTGGGTAGAGTGTTCTATACATCTTTGTTAAGTTTAGGTAGTTTAGAGTATCATTCAAGTCTGGTATTTCCTTTTTGATCTTTTGACTAGATGTTCTATTCATTATTGAATGTGATGTATTAAAGTCTCCTACTATTAATGTATGACCATCAATTTCTCCCTTCAAATTTGTCAGTGTTTGCTTCAGATTCTTTGGGGCTTTGTTATTAGGTGCATATATATTTATTACTATTACATCTTAAGTAATTCAACTCACTGCCTTCTTGCTTCTATGGTTTCTAATGAGAAATGAGCACTTAATTGAATTGGGACTCCGTTGTCCATAACAGATTGAATTCTCTCATTTCAGAATGCTCTCATTTTCAGAATTCACTCATTTTCCTTTGCATTTGATAGTGTGTGATCAGTATATGATGGAATGTAAATTTCTCCATGTTTATCCTGTTTTGTGGGCCTTTTTTGTATGTGCACATTTGTGTCTTTTGCTAAGTTTTGAAAGTTCTCTGTCATTATTACTTTGATCATTCCTTCTGCCCCTTTCTCTCTTTCTTATTTTTTCAGAACTTCCATAATACATGTATTGGTTTGCTTCATGATGTTCTATAGTTTTTTGGGCTATTTTAAATTTTAATAATAATTATTTTTCTTTCAGCTCCTCAGGCTGACTTGTTTCAATTGTCTTGGGTTCATGTTTGTTGATTCTATCTTTTGTCACCCCCAATGTGCTTTTGAAGCCATCCTAGGAATTTTTCATTTCAGCTATTGAGGTCTTAAATTTTAATATTTCTGTTTTGATCCTTTTTATAATTTATATATCTTTACCAAGAATCTCATATTGTTCATTATTGTTTTCCAGATATCCTTTAGTGTTTGCTCTGTATTTTCCTTCATGTGCTTGAATATTTTTAAGATCACTTTATAGAACCTTTCTTTAGTATATCTACATTCTGTTCTTTTTTGTGGTGTTTTCTTGAATTTTATCCTCTTCCTATGTGGAGATATTATTTCCAGTTTCTTTTTACTTTTGTACTTTTTTTGTTGCACATGGTACATTTTAATATTTTGAAATATTAATTCTTGGTTTTATTCCCTGGTATGTCTCTTATAACCAGTTAGTGATAAGACAGATTTTCTTGAGCTTCAGCCCTCCCATCAGTAAAGTTTGCCCAAAGCGAATGCATTGTTCGGTGTCCTGCCTCTCATTTCTGGGCTCTATCTTACCCTGGGTTTTTGCTTGTTATTTGTTTTGGAGTTCCCCTGTTTACAGGAGTTTGAAGGCTCTATGTATTTCCCTGAAAACAGATCTCCCACTCCTGGATGATTAAAACAGACAAAACTTTGCTTCAGACTGAACTCATCTGTAGTTACTTATACTCCTCTTGTTGTCTCAGTCTGATTTTGTCTGCAGGGCTAATTCTGCCAGTGGGGAGCAGAACATAGAGGAGTTTGCCAAGTCAGTCTTTCCAGGTGAAACAGAACCAATGACTCACAAAAGGGTCACAGAGAGGCTACAGAATACCCTGGGGACGGGAACAAGGATCAGAATCAGTACCAGGACGAGAGAGGATCGGGATAGGAGCCATCAACTTCTTCAAGGCACCTCAAAATTGATACCACTTGATCTGCCCAGCAAATGTAGCCCGTCGCCTAACTGACCCCCACAGCTCAAAAAAGTATAGCATTTTACAGTTTCCTTGACTGCTGTCTTTGTCCTAGGGAAGTTAAACAATGGCTCTGCTCAGAGCCAGTCCTCAGTGATCCCAATTCACCAACCAAAAGCTGTGATCAGTGATTAGCTGTGCCTGCCCCTGGTCTTGGGGAAGAGGATACTTATGTCCCTTCCTGTCACTAGTGAGCTAGTCAGGGACTGTACTCTGTGGCAATCTTTTATGAGAGTGGGGGTGGACACCCATAACTACCATGAAGAGAAAGAAATTTACTGATATTTGCCATAATTTACTAGCATCTTCCTTCTACTCTTCCCTGAAGGCTGTGCAGTGTTCTACTGGCTTCTAAAGTTTCAAAATAGTTGTTTCAGATAATTCCTGTCTATTTAATAATTGTTCTTATGGAAGGACTGATTCATGGAGCTCTCTACTCCACTATCTTCCCACGATCCTTGTCACAGGATTGTTTATCTTAGCAGAAAGTTGCCATCTAACAATGAACAACAAGATTATAAATCACGGTACTTCACTTTGATGAAAATTTATTCTCTCCTTAAAATGAAATTGTTGAGTGTGTGAATATTAATACTACTGAGTTAAAACAAAGAAGCAAAGATGCTTAGGAAACATTTTAGGCACTATGAACCCAGTTTTGTAAAATATTTTGTAAGTTTGGCAAGCAGTGTAGAAATTATAGGGAAAATATATCAGAGTTGCTTAAGCATATATGGTTTTATTTTACTCACATAACAAGGAGTATATATTTAGGTGGTTGTTGGCTTGTTTCAGTTTATCACTTATAACCTCAAAGGCATAGGCTCTTTCAGTGTTTCTGCTCCACCTTCTTTCATGGGTGGAGTGTTTCCGTCATGTTTATTTTTTTATGGTGACTAGATGGTTTCTAAACTCCAGATTGTATCCACTTCCCAAAAAACAGAATGAGAGCTAGCACAGTTATATCCATAACTTTGTTCTTGAGAGGTCCTAAGCTAGAAGTACTCAGCTAAGTTGGACCTGTATTACTGACCTACAGAAACTGTGAAGTAATAAATATTTGCTGTTTTAAGCAGCTAAATTTTTAGATAGTTTGTCCTTATCAATAGATAACAAGTACAAATTTGTAGCCATTGATGCTAATAAAAAAGAGGTAGAAAAATTTTGAAGAATCAATATAGAAAAAATTATCTCTGGGTGATTGCATTTTTTTATGTTATTTTTTGGTTTTATCTTTTCGATGATTTTTACAAACACATATTAGTTGTGAAATTAAGATTCACAACACATACACATTTAGAGCTACACTTTAACAGAAGTGTTTTTTAACCCAAAGTTTTTAACCACAGATTCAGAAGATGATTAAGAAATTACTTAGTATGCACTATTAATAATGAATATACAAAACAACTTTCCTTAAAGTCCAATGATAAAATCAGGAATTCCTGTGGAACAGAGTGGTAGCCATAATAGAAGAAAAAATAATATTGCACAAATAAGTATCTTATTCTACAAAGTTTATGTAACAATATGGAACTAAACAAAAACAGCAAAAAAATCCAGAATGAATGATACAGAACCATCATTGAGAAGACTCTATGTAAAGTTTTACTACTATTGTTTTTCCAAGAATTGCAACGTAACTCATAAAAATATTCATGTTGAATTCCTCACATCTATTGCTTCTTGAGATCAGAATTTTTCCTATTTATTTCTAAATGTGTTATCATTAAAATTATCAAAGTTTTTTTCTATTTCTCCAAAATATATGTTGTAATCTTCCATTTAATGACCAACCACCAATATGCCTATTCAGACTTTTCAGTTTCCTTGCAGTCTGCATTTTGAACATCATTTCACGTGCTTATTTGCCTATCTTTTTCATTGAAATGTCTTATTTCTTTTATTCATGTTCTATTCAATTTTTTAAATATTTTTCTCATAATTTGTTATATATTTTTAGACACTAGTTCTTTGTAATACATATTTGAAAATATTTTCTGCTAGTCTATAGCTTGTTTGTTTTCATCTGTTTAGCAGTGTCTTTCCCAGAGCAAAGTTTATAATTTTGGTGGTCCAATTTACCTATTTTCCTTTAGGGAGTCACATTCTTGGTGTCAAATCTAAGGACACCTTACTACCCTCTTTTTGTAATAATATTGCCTTACATATTTCCTCTACATATATTTAAAACAACATAAGGTATTGTGCTTTTTGCTTCAGTACTGAAACATAATTTAGAGATCTCAGGATGAGAAGGAAAACCTATAATTTTTACCCATGGTTTTCCTTAGCAAGGCCTTTTTCTTTCTCTGATGTTACAAGATTCCTTCTTTGATCATTTATTTTCTGTTTGGGGAGCTTCTTTCACCTGTTCTTTTAGAAATTGTCTACTTGTGACAGATTCTATTACTTTGCCTTCATCTGAGAGCATCTTTATTTCCCCTTTATTTCCAAAGAGTATTTTCATTATGATAAGAAGCTGGGTTGATAGATGCTTTAGTTCATCATATCAAAACTATGATGCCACATGCTTCTGTCCTCTAAGTTATAATGTTGTTTTTCTCTAGTTGTTCTTCAATTTTTTCTTTGTTTTCTGTTTTCAAAAACTTAATAATTTGTACCTTTTTGAAGATTTATTTGCATTGGAGTTTCTTCAGCTATTTGAATAAGTACTAAATTGGGAAGTTTTCTGCCATTATTTCTACAAATACTTTTTCATCCCCACCTTGCAAGTTAGAATTTGAAGTTACCCACTTGATCTTTTTTTGACATTGGTGATAGTGGAGCCCCAGTTTTTCCTCAGGTGTTTGGATTGTAGTACAGTAATATTTATAGTGGATTAATTCATGGCAGCTAAGAAGATAAATGTATGTCCTAATGGACAGAATCTGTGAATGTGATCTTATTTGGGATAATCATTGCTTTGATTTGCTAAAGCTAACAAAATGCAATATGCAATATACCAGAAGTAGGTTGGGTTTTACAGTGGGGATTTACTAACTTACAATCAGTCTTTAAAATGCCCATCAACAGGACAATACCTTGATCTGAAGGTTGGCTCCTGGTGAACTTGGGGTCGTTTCCTCTGTCACGTGGGAAAGCACATGGCAGCATCTGCTGGTTTTCCTCTACTGTGTTTCACTGCTTCCAGCTTCTAGTGTCAATGGCTTCTTCTCTGTTTTCTATGTGTCCTCTCTTTTAACTTCTGTCTCTCTTAACTTTTTGGGGGGCTTTTCTTCTTTGAGTTTTTTTCTTAATTTCATCTCTAAGTTTTTTATCCTATTATAATGGACTCCAGTAAGAGGATTAAAACCCACCTTGAATGAGGTGGGTCACTTCTCAATTGAAATAACCTAATTAAAATGTCCTACCCACAATAAATCTGCACCCACAGGAATGGATTAACTAAAGAACATACTTTTCAGGGTCCTTAAAGCCTCTAAACCATCAAAGTGATCTTTGCAGATGTAATTAAGAATCTCAAAATGAGACTATCCTGGATTACAATGGTGGGAACTAAATTCAATGGCAATTATCCTAGTAAGTGATTCAGAGGAACAACACATGGAGAAGAAGTCCACATAAACATGTAGGGAAAGGCTGGAGTCACAACTCACAAATAATGTGGGCAACCACCAGAAGCTAGGCAAAGCAAGGGAAGGAGTCACTCTGGGAGCCTCCAAAGGGAATATGGCCATGTCAATGCCTTGATTTCAGACTTCTGACCTCCAGAATTATGAGAGAATAAATTGCTGTAATTTATATGCACCAACTAAGTTTCTGGCAATTTGTTCTGGCAGCTCCAGGTCACTTAAACATTGTCTATAAGCTTTCTCTGTTTCTTAGTTACCTCTTAACGGGTCCTTCATCAAAAATGAGAAGGCTTTGTTAGGAACTTTTTTGTATGTGACTGTTGCTCTTTCTTTCTTTTATATTTTTCTTTCATTATTGTTATTTCTATGCTTCCAGCTTCTTTAGCTCTGTATCTAGGATCTATGAGGGAAAAAGAAAACCCACTATGTCATTCAGGAGATCCCTAATGGATCTACCTTCCTCTCCCAAGCTTTCAGAGACTTCTTATGTTTGTTTTATATATAGTATTTGAGTATTTTAGTTCTACTTAGTGTAGGGAATAGGGAAAAGTATATTACTCTGTCTTCATAGAAGTATATCTTCTTCACTGTATCTTTTTTAAATTAATGTTTATGTTTGGTCCTTGTTCTAGTTTGCTAGCTGCCGGAATGCAATATACCAGAAATGGAGTGGCTTTTTAAATAGGAGAATTTAATCAGATGCAAGTTTATTGTTCCAAGGCAGAGAAAATATCCCAGTTAAAACAAGTCTATAGACATGTCCAATCTAAGGCATCCAGGGAAAGATACCTTGGTTCAAGATGGCTGATGAAGTTCAGGGTTTCTCTCTCAAGTGAGAAGGCACATGGCGAACACAGTCAGAGTTCCTCTCTCACCTGGAAGGGCACATGGTGTACATGGCATCATCTGCTAGCTTCTTTTCCTGGCTTCCTGTTTCATGAATCTCCTTGGGAGGCATTTTCCTTCTTCAACTTCAAAAGTCTGGCTGGTAGACTTCTGCTTTTCATGGCTATGTCATTCTTCTCTGCTCTCTCTGAATCTCTCATTCTCCAAAATGTTTCTACTTTTATAGGACTTCAGAAACTAATCAAGACCCACCCGAATGGGTGGAAACATGCCTCTACCTAATCTAGTTTAACAACCACTCTTGATTAAATCACATCTCCAGGGAAATGATATAATTACAGTTTCAAACATACAAAACTGAATAAGGATTAGAAGAAACAGCTGCCTTTATAAAATGGGATTAGGATTAAAACATGGCTTTTCTAGGGTACATAAATCATTTCAAGCCAGTACAGTTCTTCAATACATTTGTAAAATTTCTTCATATTGATCTTTCACAGTTCTCAAAGTCTGATTATACATTTTATTGTATTATTTACTATTGTGCAAGTTGGATATTTGTTTTTTAGTCATGTATTACTTTTTTATAGAAAGGTCTGATTAAGTGTAAAATTTGTAATTGCATCTCAAAATTTAAAAGTATTATAATTATTTCTCTTCTTTTCCATGTGCAAAATGAAAACATCATCAAATCTCTATTCTTATTTTTATGTTCATTTCTCCCCCTTTTATAGTTATTCCATTATGACTCTCTGGACAGCTTAACTTTCTGGATAATAATTTAGTTTATCTGTCATTGTCTTCTGTCCAAAGAATTATGATTCTATATTTTTACATCATAAATACTACTACCTTTTTGTTTCTGAGACCTACAAATGTCATTCTAGGAATACATCCATCTATTTCTAAAATAAAAATAGTCCATATGTGAAATGATTATTGAATTTGAGCCAAACCTTTGGATTTTCTTTGTTGATCATTTTATATATGGTCTCCCTGTTTACCAAGGTATTTAGTGAAACATAATTTTAAATAATCTCTAATTCATTAATATTGAAAGATTCCTACATTATCAGGATGACTACCATTTGGTCCATTTATAAAGTACCATTTTCTTCCACTTAATTTCATAATTGTAAACTTCCTTTTTGAGCTACAAGCCAGATATTTAGAAATGCAGACTGCCTGTCTGATGTACACATATAAAATCAATGCTCAAAATTACTATTTTGAAAATTAAATTGGTAAATGGGATTTATCATTTCAAAAGACTACCCTTCAAAAATGATGGAAAGTTCAACTATTAAAAATGTATGGAGGATCATCAAAAAGAAAAAATCATTCAAGTATGAGTTTTCCACTAAAAATGCTAAAGGATTTTTGTCTGAAGTTTGCAACATTGTTGAAGGAGAATTACATGGGTAAGTATGAAATGAATGGAGACCAGGCTTTTGATATGAGGTGTTAGGCAAAGTTAAAGTGGAAAATGTGTTTTCTCTAGACTGTTCAATATAGATGGCAAGAAATTCAAATGTGACTGATAATTTATCTGAAACTAGTAAACAAGGCTGTATTCTGCTCCTTCCTGTCAATGCTACATAGGTATGAATGCATTCATATTCATACAAAAATATTATCCAAGGGTAATTTAATATTTAATTTAATTTAAATATGTATTTAATTGGACTAACAATTTAGTTAGTCATTAAGGATCCCTGAAAAGTCACAGTTTATGAAAGTGAAGGGATCACACCCAGAAATTGTTTCTATAAGTATCCTAATATTTCAAATGGTCTCTGAATCAATCATAATATCTTACTTGTATAAGTTAAAAGTTACAGAAAATCTTTGACAAGGATTCATTTTATATCTTCATAAAAGTCATGATTTCACTTTTTTTGAAAATTTAGTGTTGAAAGCTCAGGATTGAATAAAATTTTGATGCATTTATTTTATAGTTACATTTGTTTTAGTCTTTTTTTTAAAATCCTTTTGTGAATTATTCTTTATTAGCTGTGTACTCAAAACATAACAGAAGATGCCTCCTAGGAAATCTGCACTGTGTCAGAGACAAACATTGACAATTAAGAGCGAACAATGGAGTCATCTAGGAGGAATGAAAGCAAATAATGACAACGTGGGGGGAACCAAACAAAGAAGTTCTTTCTAAAGAAAGGATATCGAGAATGAGAGAAACACTATATTTTCCTTTTATCTAAGTGTTTCATACATGCATTGGCATAGGCTATGGTGCTTAAACAAGTATACAGGAAAGCGATTATAGTACATTTATTAATTTTCAAAATGTATTGAAGATTCATGAGAAAACATTAATTTTTAAATGATACCCTTTCTTAGTCAATAAATATTGTTTATCTTAGTCAATAAATATGTTTCCAGAGATAATGTCAACTAACCTAACAGGCATGTATTACTTACATACCTTTATGTAAACTCTTCTTGATATGAGGAATTTTATCTTTATTACCATTGTATACTCAGAACCTATCAAGGAAGTTAGTTATCTTGGATATTCAGTAATTGTTGCATGAATGAATACAAGTAGATGCCAATTTATGTGTTATATTCAACCTATAAATTAGGTCCAATGTCCTATCTCCCATCTTCTGCCTTCTAATTGGTAACAAAGCTCAATCTTCCAGTTATTTTAATACAATGTGCATTTCCCTGTAGAAATGTTCTCCATCTCCTATATTAGAATCTGAAGAGTAGATACTGCTCTTTTTTTTTTTTTTTTTTTTTGTATGGGCAGGCTCTGGGAATTGAACCCGGGCCTCTGGCATGGCAGGCAAGAATTCTGCCACGGAGCCACCATTGCCCTAGATACTGCATTTTAATCATTGTTGTATCTGTATCCTAGAAACTGGTACAAAGCAGTGTCAATAAGTGTTTGGTAAACTGAAATGAATGTGTTTCCTTCATTACCATCCTCAATAAGTAGCCAACAGAAACTTGAAATATCTTTATATATAACATTCCCTCTGACTTTACATTAGCTTCTTCTCCCTGCTAAGTAGCTGAATTCATACATCTGTAGTTTTCAGCAACTGACAGTTAAACTTATATTAAACAATCTATAGTCATAAATCATTGATTTGTCTGTCTTTCTCCAATTTCTCTTAATACTTCCCCATTCTTAGCTATTGAGCTGATGTTCTATTCCTTAATATCAATTCAAAATTCATTAAAAATTTCATGAGTTCTCTCACTTCACATGGAAAAAGGAACAAATAATAAAATTTATGGGCATAAATCCTTTAAAGCTTGAGATAGACAAATAAGAGTAATTATAAATATGTGGCAATTTGATAATTTAAAAAAATAGTCTCTTTTTATTTTAGACATATGCCATGCAATGTCATGCAAACCACCTAGAATAGTTTGGCATGTCCTAAGATTACTCCTTCCTTCATAGATGGAAAGGATAGCTGGGATGTCTTTTAATATCCTCTACATTTGTACATATAAAAATAATGACAGCAACAATGCAAACTTTGAATAAAACAGAGAAATACTATAGCTACATTAACACTGTTTTGTGACATAATACATTTTCTACCCAGTCCTGAGAAATTTGCAATGACTGCCATTTTGCCCTGCAAATTTAACAGTCCTGGGCGACACCGATTTTTTTTAAATAAAATTATATTCTAATAAACAGCATGAATCTTTTGAAATACTTTAATTACAGGACCTGCCTGAGAAGTACTGATCGCACTAACAGCTCAACTTTATTATATGACTACAGTGTGTGGTGCTGCACAAGATCTAAATATATCTAGGAATATACTTTCTTCTCTTTGGAAAAAATATGCTTTGATGTGAATAAAATCATTTGAACAACATATTAAAAGAAATACTAGATTTGAATTAATAAGGCTGTTGCTTTCGTGTGCTAGAGAAGTGTTCAACTATCAAAATATTTGTATTTTATAGAAGCTTTATTACTACTACACAAGTAATTTGTATCTTATACAGAGGTGAGACTTTATGGAGAATTGGGTTGCTATAGATAAGCACAACCACTTGCTTTTTGTAAAGATTTGCTTTTTATTAAGATGTTAGTTCAACACAAGCTCTACTTCAGCTATTTAAGGTGTTTTCCAATTTAAAGTTAGAGCAGTCTCTTGGGAAACTCTCAAAACATTCTATTCAACAATAGCTAATTGATACGAAATACCATCCGAAATGTTTTCTTCATCTTTAATCAATTTGATTCCTTCTTGAAAGACCTTTACTATAAGCCCTGTAAAGTGACCAATTAAAAAAAAAATTAACCGTCAGGGACATGAAAGCTTGCCTTGCAGATATCCGTCACCCTTTCTCCGTGTGAATCAAAGAAATGTCTACACGACCTTAAGGATCTATGTAAGAGAGAGAGAAAAAAAAATTCTCTAGAGGCACTAACAAGTGATAGCGAACAGTGTAAAAGAATACTATTAGATATTTCCAGTCTTATGGCGAGGTTTGTTCTACTTCAACAAGACATTTGGTGGAAAGACGCAGTATAAATGAACATCATCAATAACATTAATTATCTGCTGCCTTTGCAGCTGTGTACATTAGAATCACCAGACCTGACGGGTTCTGCTAAAGCAAGACAAACCTCTAAATCATGTAGCCATGAAGGGCAAGCTGTGTGATGGAACCAGTTAAAGCTGACTTTATCACTGAGACATGCTATCAGATAAAAATGCAAAGCAGGCTGCCCACCTATGCTGCAGTGCCAGACAAGACAATAGGCAGCACAAGTCAGAAGCTCTGTGAGAAAAGAAGCAAGCCTCTAGTCCTTGGAATGCCCCACATATTTTGGAAACATGATGCAGAGAAAAAAATGTTAAAAATGGGTGACTTGCTTAACTAACTACTCATTATCTACTTTATCCCATTCCAAGATCCTCTATCTCACAAAGCTTGGTAACACTTTTCTGAATTATTCTGTTACCAAAATTGATCACTTTTGTTGTTCTGTTAGGTGGGAATACAAAAAGGTAATATATTATATTGGCTTGAAAGATACAAGTTTCTCTAGTAATTACAGTTGGCTAAAGCTTTCAGAATAAAAATGTATCAGTTTACTCTTGCAAAAACCATAAGTAGACAAAAACAAAGAACAAAAATTAAGTAATGGTATCATTTTTTCTGAAGCTAGAGTGAAGATCAATGATTGGTTACTGCCTTGGGAGAGTAGAAAAAGTGATATAAAAACCTGAGTGAGGAAATAGACAAAAACCACACAGAGCTGTATCTCAGGATTCCATGCCACTCATACATCTGAAAATGGGGATTCAGTATGGACTAAATAAGAATGAATATTTAACTACATGAGCAGCAGTTTAATATAATGGTAAAAAGATTCTTGAGCCAGACTTCTTGACTTTTGCAAATACTTTACATTTATCACATTACTTAATCATTCTCTGAATCAGTTTCTGAATCTGTATTCTGGGTATAATAATAGTTCCCTACAAAGAGTTGTAGGGAAAATTAAGAGTAAAATACTTGGAATTGCATATGGCATCTAGTTATCACTATATGTGTTTGCTGAAGTTATTGTTACTAATAAAGGTGGAATAAAAAGCAGTGAAATGCTAGATTCCCTCCTTTACTCCTGACTCCAAAAAACAACACAAGAAGGACATTTTCTTTCCAAACAGAGTAAACTGGAAAGATTCCACCTCTAAACTTTTTACACAGTTGAGGGTGGGAAATAATGCCTTAATGAAATTATGAGCTTTAAGTGGAGGTAAATACCATGAAGATGAGGTCACTAGCCCCTTTTCAAATATCAGCTACCTGGGCACTAGCAATGAGTTTTTTACCTCCTAGCAGAAAATTGGAAAATTTCTGCCCCTGTTAAAGTGACTCATTCAGAAAAAAAGGACTAGTAAAGTCATGTTTGAAAAATCTTGTATCTGAATGACAAAAAAAGCATTAACAGCTTTATGATAGAATGGTGGAGCCCTCAATGAGTCAGACCCTTCCTCCCTTTCCACAGAAACAGACATCTAGGTCCTAAATGGTGCTCATTGCCAACACTTAAGAGTGAAGAGCAAATGATCATCAGATATTTTTAGGAACTTCTAACATGTAAAACGGAGGCTGCTTTCTTAGTTATGACTGTAACAAAGCTGTATAACAAACCATCTCATAGCATAGGGGCCAATAGTATGAACATTTCTTTCTCATCCATCTATCTGTACTTTGGCTAAAATTCACCCAAACCCGTCTAGACTTGGCAGGGCTTCCCTCCAAGTTGTAGGCTGCTTTAATATCATTCATTCTACTGGGTGAGCAGAC
Organism: Myrmecophaga tridactyla; assembly: GCA_004026745.1. Lineage (NCBI taxonomy): Eukaryota > Metazoa > Chordata > Mammalia > Pilosa > Myrmecophagidae > Myrmecophaga > Myrmecophaga tridactyla. The sequence continues at coordinate 29,181 of PVIY010018408.1, read as the reverse complement.
TACCCAGCACTACTTGTTATCATCAAAATTGTAGAAATATAAATGGGACAAAATACACAAAGCCTCTTATGACCTAGACTCAGCAATAGTCAGCGCCACTACCATCAACATTCCACAAGAAAAGGCAAGTCGCCTAACTAAGACCAACATAAATAAATTGGGGGAAAAGCTTAGCCATTTTCAATTTACTTCCTGCTAAGTAATTCAAGATTTGTCTCATATAATCCCACCTGTTACCATTTACATGCATTTGTGTTATTGAAGAATCCAAAATCTGTAATAATTTTATACTAAGTACAAATATATGTTAAAGTGCAGTTGAACCATGTTATTATATTATAAATGTGTTTTTCATCTATTACTATCTTTGTTTTATTAGGAGCTAATAATTATTTTATTTTTCTCTTTGCTCATATTTCAGTTATGTTGCAATAATTTATACCACTTCTCTGCCAAATCTGTAAAACTACCCATGATGTCAAACATATTAGATAATCAATTAGCCATTGAATATGGCTAAATTGAAAGATAAAATAATCAAGAAACATCAGTAACATATCTAGAAATATGGCCAAACTAAGTAGAGGAATCAAACAAAACTAGCCTACTCTTGAGAGGGAACTGGGTATGAGGAAGTGTGAAGCCATGGAAAGCTCATAGATATTTTAAACTGGTGATTTTACTTAGATATTTAAACTATGTACACATAAAATCTTTAAAGATATAGTATAGTTTTACAATACCAATTAGTAGAAATCAAATAATATAAATTAGTGAGGTTAGAGGAAACTATGTCAGTTACAGCGAGTAACATGGAGAAAATATTGAAGAAAGTACTGCACATAACTTTTGTCAAGAGTTGAGCTGAGAGGACTGAGATGAACTGTCAGGTATTGAAGAAAATTGATTAACACAATTCAGTCTAGGTGAAAATAGAAGTCAAGCCTTCAGTAACTTACTGGGGTGGCATAAGGGGGTAAGCCGGGGAAAAATTGCCAGTTCTCTCTCTCCTGTTTAATTTTTCTCCTTGGGATAGTGCTGCCAGGAGAGTCAGATCAGTGCAGATGTGGGGGAACAGCTCACTGTCAAGGGAGCCCTGAACTAAAAGCTCCTGAATTTGCATGGGTTTTTTGGCTGGGAAGAGAGAAGAGAGCTGGTAAAAGGAAAAGTATTGAATACTGTATCATGGTGGAGAAAGTGTTTTCAAGGGCACAGTCTTCTCCTTTCCAAAGAGGAGTTCTCATCAGAGGTGCCTGAGAAGCCTCATGTTAAAAATGCAGATATGTTAACACCATGGCCAGCCAGCAATGCCTGAGTTCTTGACTGCAAATCCCTTCAGAGAATCCAGTACATTGGCTGTATACTAAATCTCTATGAGGAGGGGATTTTATCCCATGAGGCCTGCCTTTGAAATTAGTTTTATGATTGGGCCTGGCCTGAATAGCACACATAAGATTTTGCCTGGAGCCTGACTCCTCACTTCTACCCCTTCATTTATCAGGACCCAAATGAGAAAGGGAGGCTGCCCCAGCACGTACTCATATGAGGTAGAATTTGAAGGACTTGGTCAAAAACTGGATTATTAGTCTGTGACCACAGTGGGTCATGATTGTGGTCAAAATTATTCCAAACAGAAAGACCAGACTTCCCTGGAAGATTGAACACAACCATGAGCCCAACCATTGCCAAGACAGGAGAAAAAAAATTTCTTATAACCCATTTGGGTCTATTTTAGGGAGCTAAGAGGCTTTTGCATAAAACTTGTGATGGACTGTTTGACTTTGTCTGTTTTACTGATGCAGGACAACACAAAGTGTTGCTATCCACACAGACTGCTCCTTGGCTGGCCAGAAGGAAGTCAAGGACTACATGGTTATCTAACAGTTCTTGGGCCAAGGAAAGAGGCTGGTCTGTTGAGTCTCTAAAGCTGAAGTAATGTCATTAATGATTCAGCAAGGATCAAGGATAGGTTTTGACAGCTATTTTTTTTTTTCAATTGAACAACACCAGGAGTATGAAAAGTTGTCCTAAGTGTATGCATGAGCCGAGAGTCAGGAATGCCACTTGGCAATTCCCCCAAGTGATGAGTAAGTAGAGTCTGCCTTTAAAAATATTATTATTATTATTAATATTATTTAAAAATATTTCTGTTTTACTAGGTGTGCTATGATATGTTCAATGTGAGAGGTTGTATTTGGAAGTCTCTCAGCAATGTCCCATATGTGCATATAATACTGGTGAAGGAAGCCAGGTGAAGACCTGGTTTTTACAAAAGAAATAACCCGATGAGGTATATACAGAACTGGGAGTGTTAAAAGACATTAATTATTGTATAAGTCAACCAATCAGAAAACCCTCTCAGGCAGAATCTCTGAGTGGCATTGTAAAGTCTGTGTAGGGTATGACAAGCTTGGGGGAAGAGAAAACTGCCACTGTTGAAGCCAAAATAGTTCCACGGTAGATCTCAAGTTTCTTTTTCAGATGCTCCAGTTAACTCTCTCTTGGACAGGAGAAAGCTAGTATCTAGGAAGGCATTTTGGTCCTGCTGTGTCAGAGTTTCCTCGAACAACACATGACGTCCAGAGTGGTAAGTTTGGGGTAACCAAAGTAACACACAAAAAAAAGTCTGCAATTAGTAGGACTGTATTACAGAGGAGATAAAGGGAGATAAATTGCTTGCAGATAAGCATAATGCTGGGGGATTTCTGGAAAAACCCATCTATTAGCCTGCCTTACTTCCTTTCACCACAGTAATGTCATTAGGAATTACTAACAAACCTGAAGTAATGACAGTCTTTGGTTTCCACATTATCTCTAATGGTAGAGCCTGCACAGGGCTCTCAGCAATGGTATGTCAGGCTCCATTCTCTGCAGTACTCTGCAAGACCCAGGACCCAATTGAGATGATTGCAAGTCTCAGCTGTCACAACACTTCATACAAGGGAAAAGCCTTGACTTAGCCTTCTGGATACCATAATTCTGGTGCCAATGCCATTAAGTTGTGGAAACACTTGGTGAAATGGGAATCAGGACCTTTCAGGTAAATGATGCAGTCAAATGAACTCCATAAAGTAGCAATACTAATCAAGGATGAGACTACTTAGCTCAATAACCACCCTCTCTATTTTTTGCTTAATAAAACAAGATATTCAGGCATGACATTTGTCTAGGCTATACCCTGGGATACCTGGACTATTTCTAGGAGTAAGTGACAATTTGTGTAGAAAGGTTTTGCTGGATATAATATGCAGGCACTGTAATTCATAGACTGGAATCTCAGAATCATTTAATTAGGGCATTAAATGAAATGAAAACACATTTGATTACTGAACTATTTGGTAAAATTGGACAAAACAGTGACACTAATCCTTACCAGATGAGGATGATAAGCTATTTAAGCATTTGCAGTTTTCTCTCTACTTTAATCTGAAAATTCAAGTAGAGAAATTTATGAATTTACCATCAGTGAGGTTAAGAAGTGAGATAATATGTGATGAAAGCATTCCAACTTTGCATATTCTTCCCCTTTCTCTTTATTAAGTTTGCTTTATCTCCCATATGAGCTTTAGAGATTTTGAGTCAAGTCCTCATCTGCTCAGTAACAGTTTTTCAACTCACATCATGATTTAGCCAACTGCTGTAACCAAAGACTGTCTATCTACAATTTTCCCATGCATTTTTTAGTCACAAATTTAATGGCTTTATCATTTCCTAAATTGATTTATAAATTCTAGCTTAATAATATTTTTGTTCATTGGTTCTGTGTTTGTATATGTGTCTATCTGCATGTGTGTTTGTTTTTAATGATCATAAAACAATCTGATCTCAAAAATACCGAAGGAAGCATCATCTCATTATCTTGAATCTCTATTAAAAACCGCAGTAGTGCCAGTTTTAAACTAGGAATATAGTTTTTAATCCTACTTTTGTGCATTGTACTTTAAATAACCATGTGTCAGTATATGCAGTTGGAGTTGAGAATTTTACTTTATATAAAGTCTGTAAATATATGAAAATATGTACAGTACTTTGAACATATTTGTTTGTGTTTCAGTGTATTATCCCCTTAATTGTATGGTAGATTGAGTTATGTAGTTTAGGGGAAGAAAAAAAAAATACATGTTCTTAGTCTTAATCCTAGGTGTTATTTTTAGTTATGATGGGGTCCACAATCAGAAAGACTCAATTCTAAAATAAGATGCTTAATAGAGAGAAAGCTGCTGGAAAAAGCCAGAAGCTGGAAGTCAATGGGGACCTGGAAATGAAAGGAGAAGACATTGCCCTGTGATGGGAAAGCTAAGAAACCAAGGGCCGTTGAACAACCAGATGCTACCAACCCTGGGAGGAAGTATGCCTTCTGCTCTCAGAAACCATGAGCCAATAAGTTCCTGTTGTTAAGCCAACATCTTGTATGATATTTGTTTCAGCCCCATGGGAATTGAGACACTGTTTTTTTGTGTGTTGTTGTTATTTTGCATTTTTGAATTCCAAAATCTTCATTCCTTTGGTTTCAGTTGCAGAACTTCCCAATGAAAATTCTTTTACCATTCAGCTCTTCTTTTCTTGGTTCAATGTCATAAATATCTAGTTTATAGTTACCTAGAACTGTTTCTGCTATGCTAATTTATATGGCATGGAAATTACTGGCTCTTTTCTCATATTAACTATGATTTTTTTGTTGTGTTCTCCGTGTTGCTGGTGTTGGATTTTGTTTTTTTTATTTTGTTTGTCGGGTATTGTAAGGGACTGCTTATCGAAATAAATGTGGTTATGAGAAGTGAATTGGGGTTATATTTTCAACTCAAGGAAATCTCCGACATGTGGCCTGTGAGTTCCTATTTTCTGTTTTTTAACTCATGTGGCCCTGATAAGTGTAATAATGTCATTCCTCACCATTTACATGTCTTCCATTATGCACAAGCTCCCTAGTGTATAACACAAGAGAAGCTTCAAAATGGTGTGTAAACTTCATTGATTATTACTCAGCTGAACTGAGCTGTTTACCATCCTTTTTTCATAATGTACGTTTCTATGCTCAGGCCCATAATATATGTGGGTAGGAGATTTTAAAAGACTATTGCAGCTCTCTATTTTTGTTAGGAAAATAAACACGGGCAAATATTAGACTAATACTCACCAATAATACTGGGGTATTAATAGAATTGACCAGATATTTCTGAAAAATTTAAAGTAAAAACTCCTCTGAAATTTTTATCATGCATTATTACTACAAAACATTATACTGATTTATATAATTAACTGCTTTGACATTGTCAACTAAGCTGTTGGAAAATGCCTGAAAATACTTTTATTTGTGATTTTTTTTCCTGTTAGCCTAAATCAAATTGCACTTAATTGCATATGCTACTAAAACTTTATAAAAATCCACTATTAATCTTCTTTGGATGAATAATCTTATAGACTTTATCATACTCCTGTTTTCTACATAGACCACTTAAAAACAAAATCTTTATATAGACCTAATTTTACCCTTCTTTTGAATGCTTTAATCATACCTTGAACACACAGAATATCTGTGAGTTAAAATAAATTTCAATATTTCCATGTAGCTATTTGGTGAAGAATTTTATGAGGTTCCAAGGGAAGTCCTTATCTTTTAATTTGGATTTGTCCAGAATAAATAATGAACAAAGTCATAACTTCAATATATTTAAGCTTTGTAAAGAGCTGTGGAAATATAACTTTAAGGTAATTGTGGAATAGAAGTGCCAAACTTTATATCCTTCAACCTTGAAGAAATTTTATTATATTCTAATACCATTTACTTATTTGCATAATGGAAGAAGTATTACATTTTTGAATTACAAAATGATTAAGACATATGTTCTTTATGATATGCATCTACAATCAGTGTCAGACATGGGACATATGGCTATTTATTTGAAAAAAAATTAAGTAAATTTCTGAACCAGATTTTAGAAAATTAAAATGTGTCCTTCATTGCTTCTATTTTATTGTAATCGATTTTGATGATTTTATGTCACTGAAACATGGTTAAAAATCTTTGCCTAGTTTTCCTGGCATATTGATAGAAATTACTTTAAATATTTTGTTTCCACTTATAATTCTACTATTTCTACATTAAAATAAAACACCTGGCTGGATGGTAAATAACATTCTGATGCTTGATACTGTGTATTGTTAAAAGCATTCTGTTTATTGAATGAATATTACCCTTGAATTTCTTTCAAGATTGTGAAACGCATGGCTTTTGATGTATTGATACTTCAAAAAGTTTTATTGATATTTCTCAAAGTATCAATAGCTATACTTGCAAATACTTTGCTTATATACTTATATAGATATAAGATAAGAACTGATTTATCCTAATGTGTTTGGGAAGAGATTCCCAACATATTTAGATTTTTCTTAATATTAGCATTTCCGTATTTATTTTCCACTCAAATTAAGAGATGTTTTATTTTCAAATTATCCCAAGTATTCAAAATCAGCCAATAAAGTTGTTTTTGTTTTTTGGTTTTTTTTAATTCAAAGGGATATATTTAGAGTAAGGAGTTAGGTCAATGGAACAGAGTAGATTAGATAAAACAAGGAAGGAAGGGAGTACTTTATTTTGGAAAATAGTGCAATTCCTTCACAGGCTTATAGATAAGTGGCTCAACATATTTAAATAACCTAATGCATGATTCTTAGTTAGTAAATGCTAATAATTCTTATTTTTCATTTGGAATTTTAATCAATGTAAGGAAAGGTTAAAATTATAAAATTTTCTATATTGCAAGGTGTACTTTTATTTTTTATTTCACTTGTATTTCTGATTTCCTTATGATGTTACATAATGGTCCCATTTATCTATCAATCCATCATTCTTTTATCTAGTGTCTAAATTATTTCTAGAACTTAAAGTAGTCTTTTCTATTCATGAGATGAGAAAATGCAAGCTTCCAATAGTTACATAGTGCTCTTCCTCCATATGTCAAGTGCTGAAGTGATAGACCAGACTCAGACTCTTAGGGGACAAAAATAAGCTTTAATTTTTTTATCTCCCTTAACTATATTCAATAAATCAAAATTTTTTTCATCTACAGTAGAAATCTTCAGTTATACAACAGTACAACCCCAACTTCACTGTGGAAAGTTTTTGGTCTAGTGTTGAGACCTCTCTGAGCATATATAAAATAATACTTTTTTAGATTTGCTGGAGAAAATTTTCACTCCTGGCATGCTGCCAGATATATAGTGCACAATAAAATTTTATTAATGTATCAATTAATAATCATACATTCTTGTTTCTGACTTAGAGTTGACTTTCTGAAGCACAACCTCAAAACTGTTCCACTCTGTTACTAAACTCAATTTTAAGGAGTATTTGTTTGAACAAATGTGGATATTTAAAGGGGGGTCTCAGAACAATATTATGAAAAAATGCTATACCAACAGTTTTATCTTTCAGGGAGAAATTTGCAGAGTAGTAGTCAAATTCAGACAAACAAAAGAGAAAGGCAAAATGAGAAAATATTTTTCCATTCTGTCACTAGGACATGGTGTGCCGGAAGCAAGCCGAATTTTTGATAGCATTGATTTGCCTGAATTTGCATGAAAATATATGAATATAATAAAGTAAGAATTCTGCAGTGTTAAAGAAAATATGAGAAGAAAGTAAATTCAAATTATATTTTTCATTTATTTGAATATTCACTTTACATACAAAATAAATTCAATATACTATTTGCCATATATGATTAAATCTTATCTGTCACTTTGTCAGTCATTGACTAAATAACAATTTACAATAATTATTTGATAAATGGAACACATGTTTTCTTTTATATCATCTACACTGTCTGTGACTAGACATGCATTCATTAAGACATGACTTATACCCAAGGACAGGTCATAATGAAGGTGTTTCAGTATTGTCTTATGGTTGAATTGGCCCCATTGTCATTCCATGCCCATAAGTGTCTGATAAATTTCCATATTTTAGAAATGTGTAAAGATGGAGTCCTCAATTCTGTTGTCATCTTCACAGTTGTCCCTCCTTTTTTGGCAGATTCACTGCCTTTTAGCCAATTCACAATACAACTGATTAAAGAGCTTTTAATTATCTAGTATTTTCATTATCTTAGGAGATAGAAATGTGAATGGGGTTAAATGTCTACTTAAATTTCATATTTTACATATCTTTTCTCTAAAGATCATATGAAAAAAAAAAAAACAAATCAAACAACAAGTTTCTGCTCAAGAATATGTTCAAGTTCCAAGAGGGGAAAAATTTCAACTTACAAATTTTCTAGTCAAACCCCCACTCACAGAAAAATGTATATTGAGAAATTATCCTCTTAAGAACAAATAATAGTACATAATGCTAAGAATCCAGCTTTTAAAGCAGGCTAATCACTGGAGAGAACCACATTTAAAAGTAGCAGCTATAGTTAAGCAGTTAAAGAACCAACACCTTTTGGTTCTTATTCTTGATGAGAATCAAGAATTCTCAGTTGAATAATATTTTCTAGGTAAGAGGAACTTGTAAACCAGAAATTAGTAGAAACTGTTAACCTCATCGGATATGACTCTTTCATGTGACTATAGCTCCACAAAATGCGGTTTGGGAATCCACACAAAGACAATTTTTTTTCTTCATGATAATAGATGTGTTTCATCACTGTAATACTTTTCATAGTGCATAGAGAAATGTTTTTCTTAATTCTATTTTTATATTTAACCTATACCTTATATGGAGATATTTTTTCAGCCCTATAAAGTAGTTATGTAAAATGAATTTCTATTGTGATCATTGGTCAGGAATGTTATTTTCAAGTGAAATGAGCTGGTGTCAAATTTGAATCTCAATTTGGATATCTTACAGCAGAAAACCCAGCTTTTCATTTTCTGGGGTGGTGGGGAGAATAGCTACAGGCTTTCTGAAATCCTATAATCTGAGGATTATGGAGAAGAATCCACTAGTCTCTAGCAACTCAACTTCATCTTGCACTGGTGACTTCAATCAGCTCTAGGTGAATTTTCAGACTCTCTTGTATACCTTGAGCAGCAGGAATTCAAACTAGACCTAAGCTTTATCAATTGAGAGGAACTAAACAAGTAAATTATCTTCTAACAGGATAATCAGTGCAAACCAAAAATCAAATAAGATGCTTTAACTGCATGTATAGGAATTTTCTTAAATACATTATACCCCAGATATGTGAATTAGAGTAAATGTACGTATTTCTTATGCATTTGATAATTCATTTAGTAAGAGTCCTAATTTCACCTCATTTCAAGCTAATTGGTGACATTAACATTATAAATGGGATGTTAATGATTTTACAGTCTTCTAATTACCAATTTAAAGTTTAAAATAGTAATAAAGAAGATAACATTTTTGTCTGGCTTACTATTATCAAATGTAAAATTAAATTTAAAGATTTAAAAACATATAATCGTTAGTAAAATTCATAGTAATAAATTCAAACTTAAACTTTTCTTTATTCAGTAAGCTTTAAATGAACTCCATGTTTAACCCAAAGGATATAAAGATTCAATAGCAGTGCTTTTCAAACTTTAACATGCATACTAGTCATATGAGGGACTCGTTAAAATTGCCGCCTTTGATTCAAGAGTCCTGTAGCGAAGCTGAGATTGTACATTTCCCGTGATGGTCTTCCAAACTCTCACCTCTCAGTGTATCAAGGACCTAGTCAGCCTTCCAGCTCAGCTCATCTCAGAACATGAAAGTGTTAACCAATTAATGAGCGCACAGTGTGTTAAGTTTTATTGCAGAGAGAAGAATTAAATGTTAAGAACATATAAAAGATTGAGAAGTGTTTCTGGGTGTTAGGGAAGGTTTCACTGTGAAAGTAACAAATGAACTGAGTCTTGAAAGCTGTGTAGAATTGTGCTGATCAAATTATTAGAGAATGGACACAGTCATTTCTGGCAGAGAGAATAAAAATAATGAATAAAGATGGTGACTCATGAAAACATCTGAGATAATGTGACATTCGCTGTTGTAAGAAGATAGGTGAGCCTGTGGGATTTGATGAACTAGAGGAACCTTATAAGAGCAGATTGGTCCAGATTGCAGAACCAAGTTTTTAAAAATGGGTTTTATACTCTATAATTTGTGTAACTGAAAAAGAGTTAAAGTTAGTAGATAAAAGTATTGCTTTCTTTTTAAAAGAAAATGTTTCTGGAAGCATTTATAAGAAGCAATGAAGAAGAAAATTCTGGTGAAAATTCTACAAGTCAGAAGGCCCATGAAAGAGTTCAAATGAGAGGAGATAATTTTCTACATTAAGATAAGGGTACTGGTGATGCAAAAGAGTAGCCAAATCAAGAGACATTATTGGGTTTTATTACTCGCAACTGGTGCATGATTTAGCATGGAAATCAGAAAGAAGGAACAATAAATTACCAAACTCTTTTTTACTTTAGGAGACAGGATTAAATGACAGTAGTATTAAAATAATCACACTTTAAAATATTTGTTCTTATGAAAATACGGTTACCGCTATTCCTGTAATCAGTAATTATCAATTATCTTGAAAGTGAATAGATAATTCTTATCAATTCACATTACAGATCTGTTTTTTGTTTCATGGTGTGTTTTCTATTCTGACATACTGTCAAACTAGCAGAAAAGTTACAGAAAAATACAACCCCTTTTCAGAAAACTCCAACATATACCTCCCAATCTCAAATAACCAGATACACCAATTTTAAAGTTTTGTCACATTTGGTGTATCATTTTATCTATCTATCTACCTATCTATTTTTTTTACCTATCTGTTTATCTATCTACCTATCTATCTATTCATTTTCAGAACACTTGAGTGTTGGCTGTATCCATATGCTCTTTGAACATTAAATATTGTCATGCTCATTTCCTAAGAACAGGATATTCACTTATGTAACTTCCTTAAGTGGGTTATCAAGTTCAAGAAATTTAACATTGTAATAAAGTTTATAGCCTGTATTCCAATGAATTCATATGTTCCTATAAGTTCCTTTTGATACTTCTCTCCATTCTTTTAGAGCTCATCTAAGATCATGTATTGCATTTAATTGACATTGTTTCATTAGTTTCTTTCTTAATTTTTTAAATTGTGGGAACATATATACAACGTAAACATTCCCACACAAACTATACCTAAAGTATACCATTCAATGGAATTAATTACATGCACAATATTGTAGTACCCTCACTACTTTCCATTACTAAAATTTGCCCATCTCTCCAAACTGAAGGCCTATACTAATTATGCATAAACTCTATCCCTCTTGCTTCCTGCCCCTGGCAATATGTATTCTAATTTCTGCCTCCATGAGATTCCATAATCTCCAATACTTTTTTTATAGTTTAAATTCAACATCCCAAATTTATTACAAACTTATTTGCTTTGATGCAGCTTAATTTCAACCATCTATCCTTCCGACACATAGTTCTTATCACAAAGTACATATTTGTACATTATGAGTCCAAAACCACTGATTTATCATTTTATTTTATGAATTGGTCTTTCAGATGTAGTAGGAAATAAAATTGGAGTTACAAATCAGGTATGTAATTGTATTGGCATTTATATTTTCCTATGTTGTTATCCTTACTGGAGTTGTTTATTTTTTCATTCAGCTTTGATCTATTGTTTATTGTCCTTTTCTTTCAACCTGCAGGGTGCTTTTTAGCATCTCTTGTAGGGCTTGTCTAGTGGTAAAAAAAAACAAAACAAAACAAAACACCTCAGCTTTTGTTTATCTGGTAATGTCTTAATCTCTGCATCATTTTAAAAAGTTTTGTTGTATATAGAGAATACTTGGTTGGCAATCTTTTGATTTCAACACTTTGAATATGTATGTCTTCTTGCCTCCATGGAATTTGATGAGAAATCCTTAATTGTTTTGAGGTGCCATTGTATGTGGCACATTGTTTCTCATTTGTGGCTTTCCAAATTCTCTGAATGTGGCATTTAACAGTTTAATTATAATATGCTGTGGTATGGGTCTATTTGGGTTTATCTTATTTAACATTCATGGAGTGTCTTCAATGTGTATATTCATGTGTTTCATTACATTAGGGATGTGATCAGCCATTATTTCTTTGAATATTATCTCTAATCTTTTCTCTCTTTTTTCTCCTCCTGGACACCCAATATGTAGATTGTTACATCTGAGGATATCCTCCAGTTTGCTCAGGGTCTGTTCATTTGTCATCATTCTACTTTCTGCTCCTCAGACTAAATGATTTCAGTTGTCTTTTCTGTAGTTTCTCTGATTCTTTCTTCTCCCAGGGCCCATCAGCTGTTGAACCTCTCTAGGGAATTTTTAATTACTATTACTGTAGTCTTCAGCTCTGTTTTTCTTTTTATAATTTCCATTTCCTTATCGATATTCTCCTTGTGTTCATCTATTGCTTTCCTGATTTCTTTTACTTCTTTGCCCATGTATTCCTTTATCTCTTTGAGCATATTTAAGACCATTTTTTAGAAGTCTTTGTCTGGCATGTTCTAAGTCTGAGAAGTCATTGATGACTTTTGATTTTTTAATCTTCTCTTTTCCTGAGCCGTCACTTCCTGTTACTTTGTATGTTCTTCAGACTTTTGTTGAAACCTAGACATTTTAGTATTTTACTGTTATTTCTAGTATTTAGATACTGAGGCATATGTTCCTTAAGAAGGTATCCAGCTAGTATTTCAGCAGAGCTTTCCTTGAATGCTGGGAAATAACAACAAACAAACAAACAAACAAAAAGAAAGGAAATACATTTCCAAGTCTTTTCAGATTGACCTGTACAAGTCCTCTCATTTAGGGCATATCCACACAATGAGTTTGGAGAATAGATCTTAGCCAAAGCTTAGGGACTTCCCTGATCCTTTTTGCATGTGCATTTTGTCTTATACCTATAAGTATGGCCCTGGGAATTCCTTCCTAATGTTCCCTTTTCCCTAAAAAACAATTCCTTTATGGTCCTTGAGCTGCACTGTATATTCTTTGCCAATAATTCCTTGCCCCAAGTAGCACAATGTAACTTTTCTCCCACAGTGTTCTGTAGGAAAGCTTGGTGAGCTGTCTTCTAGATGCAGAGCACCAGCAGAGATATTGGGCCAGACAAATATGCTTATAGTATGTATATAAAAGTTTCTGTGCTCCCTCTGGAATCAGGACCAGGGACATTCACTGAAAGCATGGGCCAGATCTGCTCTGAGCTGGTAAGGTTGGGGGAAAGGCTGTTTAGTGTGCCTTGAGATTCTACTGCTTTAAAATAGCATTTTTCTGTTGCCTTTTCTGCTCCTGTCGTTCTTTAACTGTTTTGGGGAGCTTTGAGAAAGACATTTCTGCTGGTTCTTACTGGTTGTTCAAAGTTTCTGTGGGGGGATAGAGTCTTGAGATATCTCACTCTGCTATCTTGATTGGGGCAGGGCTTTTATTTTAAAATCATGCTGACCAAGTACATGTATGTTTAAAATTGAAATGATTTCAAAGGACTTCAGAATTTTAAATGAACACATTTCCTTCAGGAATTAAAAAGGAGAGCATTTTGTATATCTGTTGTTTTATTTTACGTGTTACTTGTCAACTTTTTTAAGAGCCTTTGGTAGTTTTACTTTCACTAGATAAAAGTATTTTCTCCCATAATTGGACTATTTCCACTTCTAGTGGACTATTTTCATTTTTACTTTAATTGCATGTTCAGCATTAAGGTTGGAAACATTTCCAAAATGTAAACATACACAGTAATAGGTATATGGGGGATAAGGGAGTTCCTGGGTTTTATAGATAATAACCAAGATTTTAAAATATAAGATTTGAAGTTAGAATTCTGCCATATACTGGCACTTTCTTTTTTCTAAGAGAGGTAAACACTTCCATGAATCTTTGTTATGTAATTTCCAAACTCAGGTGTAGTTAAAGCAATGTAGAAAACAAAAATATTTTCACAAAAATTGGGATAAACATAAAACGTTTCTTTCAGTAGTATCCTCCAATATTTACAATAGCTAACAGTATAACTTCTGGAAATTTGAGCATATAATAGTAATTTGTCATTTTTTCTCCAAGTTCATTGACATTGCCAAGGCATATTTAACTCAGCAGGAAAATTTAAATTTCATACTTGGTGATTTCATAAAGTATTCCTCTCACCCTGAGGTCTCAGCTAAAAACTCCCTTTCATTTCCTTCAATAAATTACCATCTATTCATTTCTCATGGCTTCATTAGAATGTTCAGATGCAAATAATCAAAACACCACCTGCCTTCAATCTATGTTTATATGAAAGTTTACTTCTGACTTGTAATTTGTATAATGACTGAGGAAATGCTTATGAAATAATCTCTGTGGGCAAGCAGAGTGAGGAAATTTGGTCAGAGTCCCACATGTATTACATCAATTATTTTATCAGTAGTCTTGGATTTAAATTGGTTGTGTTGTATCAGACTATTATAACTGGGAAAAATAAAACAAGATAATACAAAATAGAATAAGGGCATTTGAGATGAGTAAATACAAAGAAACATAGCTATTGCTTAGTAGGAACTGTGTGCTGCTGTCAGCTTCGATACAGCTCCACTTAGATGGAGAATATCACCTCAAACTAAATATTTTATTATCTTTACCATGGTATATTTTACTATCATTTCCTCCTCCTAAACTAGCTCCAAACTGGATCTCCCCTGAAGTTCTGCAAATTTTAATCTGGTCTTCTAAGTCATACAATGAATCTTAGAGGTATCTTTTATGTTCTTTCCTAATGGCCATAATGCTAATTTCATTTATTAAATGCATCTAGTACCCAGGTGCCATGATGAATACTGTACCTATTATTCTGTATAATAATTTCAATGGCTATTGCCATTCCTATCTTATGTCATCTACATTTTATATTGGACAAAACTGCAGCTTAGTTATTTCTCTTGACTATTCAAGCCATTCAACAGGTAAGTGCCAGAGAAACTTGAACCATTTCTTTCGTCCTATGACATTTTTTGGTCCCTTATATAGAAATTTGGAGAGCATATTATCAAATTATATCCTATTTTATTTAAATATGACACTTGAATTTGCTTTCCTTTTTTCATTTACACTTCAGGGACACTAGTCCAGGCTTCTAACATTTCATGCCTAAATTGCCTCCATATCTGCTCTAAGATATCCTCCCTACTTCCAGACTCTTCCATCCTGCTTTCCCCTGCCAATTAGAATTTAAAACTTGCATTTGGTTAGTGCGATGTTATAAAGCATGAAATTTGATATTTAATTTGCAATGTCTTCCTTAATTTTGTACTGTCAAAATATATTCCTATTTTTAATATGACTAGAGGTTAGGTATCTTATGCTGCTTTTATTTGACCTCAGCATGCTAAGTAGGCCACTACAACTAGCATGAATTTTGTATTTCACTTCAACACTCATTTATTTCCTATCATTTAATCTTCATATTTACAAGTTCCTTCCACTCCACAAGGCACAAGTTAGATCCCATCACTTACATGAAAATCATTTTACCAGTTGCTGCCCTATTGGACTTTTCTATGTGTAAATTTTCTTTGGCCTTCATAGAAAGTACTACAAGTTTTTGTGAACTTAGTGATAGTTTTTAATAGTGTTTAAACTCTATCAAGATTCCTGATTACTACACTACATTTATTTATTATTATTTTTTTAATTTATTTAATTAATTTATTTTTTGCATGGGCAGGCACAGGGAATTGAACCCAGGTCTCTGACATGGCAGGTGAGAACTCAACCTGCTGAGCCATTGTGGCCCACCCTACATTGCATTTATTAATACTCAAAAAATCCCAAAGAGTTCTGCATTATTAATTATTTAAGAAGAAAAAAGCAGCCTCTTTAATCTTGTATAACTCATAAATATAATTAAATCAATAATTTTATTTTTTATCTAATTCGTTCCAAAAAAATTATCAGATTTCTTTTCCTGCATAGACAGGAATGCTTTTAGTAACTTTGAATACATTGCTTGGTTGAGTTACTCAAAATATCTCATTTATGACTTCATAATCCATTATTTTAACCAATGGTTTTTAAAGTAATTCTATGTTGGTCATGGAAGCTTTGATCACTACCTATCCTTCTTTCCCTTATGCTTCAGGGAACTCTTATCCATTCCCTCCCCACTTCCCTGTGGTCTTTGAGATTCAATGGTAAACTTTGTAATAATTCCAAAATCAAAGTGGAGCCCTGGTTCTTGTTGAATATTTGAAGTAACATAGTACTTTGGGACAAATAAAGTTTGAGTTTTTACATAATAAACTATTACTGTAGAAATGTTGTCTAACTCCATGTTTGTTTGTTTGTTTGTTGTGCTACTCTTTTACCACATAAAGCTTCTATTTGATATGCTACCCATTCATTGATTAATAGTGATTTTCTGCTTTTCTTATAAAATGCTACATAAATGTGAAAACAAATATGTAAAGAGAAAAGAGGAGGACGAGGCAAAAAATGGGAAAGAAGAACCATTGATAATTTTGCAAGGGGATGTTGAATAAATTTGAAAATTTTCTCTTATATATAAGGAATCTGATTATTCTGGTGGATCTTAAGAGTAATGGCCAGAAAAAGAGGAAAGAGGAGACCAAGATTGCTGGAAATTTATGCCCACTACAATAAAGGTCATTAAAAACATTTTTTTCTCCTCACAATCTATGTAGATGAGCTAATAATACTGTCCAAAGCAGCATTTAAAACAGAGTATATTAGCTCCCTAGCTCAAATGTCCCCACATTGCATCTTAGATAATGGTGACAGATTTACAGTGGAATTCCAGTCCAGCTATAAGAGTAGGCATATGGCAGAATTCTGAAATAGCATCATCAAGAAAGACTCTCTTGGATGGTCAAATTAATATTAGTGATTGAGGGTCCCCAAATTCTCATTGCTCCTACCAAATCATAACTCTCTTTTTTTACTTTAAGTTTTCCTGTGTTTGGTATATATACAAAATATGTGTCTGAGTATGTTATTTTCTAGAAAGTATTCTTCATAAACTTATGTTATTAATGCTTACAACGTGAATGTTTGGAGACAAGATTATGTAGTGCTTTGTCATCATACCAAGGTTGGATAGCGCATTCTTTTAAATAATTGGCTAAGGAAATTAAGAAAGGGAGTGCCATCATAGATGTTATAAAACCATTTCTTTAAAACTTATGAATTCCAGAACCTACACTGCAAGTGAAGAGCACTTTCCTCAATATAAGCACTTTATTTTTTATAACAGTTCTCTATTCAGAAAATTTGTGAATATCATGATTTGAACTTGTCTTTTTGATTTACAGCATGTAGCTCTGAATATTTTTAAAATAGTTTAAAGTAATGTAAAATCCAGCATGGTGAGGATATTAATATTATAGGTAAGTAATGCTATTCAATGCAATTTTATAGAGATACATCATATATTCACATACCATAGAGTCATACAAAATGGTTCACAGTATCATCATACATATTCATCATCATAACTGATTTTTCAACATTTTAATTACTCCAGAAAAAGTAAAAATAAAAATCAAAAAGAACATGCCAAGCATTCCATATCTGCTATACCCCCCTATTAGTTATTTACGTTTTATCTTTTTTTTCTTATTCATCTGTCAATACATTGGATAAAGGGTGTGTCAGTCACAAAGTTTACACAATCACATAGTCAAACCTTAAAAACTCTATAATTATTCAATCATCTTCAAGAATCAAGGATATTGGATTACATTACAACAGTCTCAGGTATTTCCCTCTAACTACACCAATACACCCAAAACTGAAAGGGTATATCTATATACTGCATAAGAATAATCTCCAGAATGACCTCTTAACTTTATTTTAAATTTCTCAGCCGCTGAAACTTTATTTTCTTAATTTCTCTTCCCCTTTTTGATCAAGAAGTCTTCCTCAATCCCCATGATGCCAGAGCTAGTCTCATCCCTGGGAGTCATGTCCCACGTTGACAGGGAGATTTATACCTCTGGGAGTTATGTCCCAAATAAGAGGGGGTGAGCAGTGAGTTCACTTGCAGAGTTGGCTTAGAGAGAGAGAGGATACATTCTGAACAACAAAAGAAGTTCTCTTGTGGTGAAACACATAATTATAAGTAGGCTTAGCTTCTCTTTTGCAGGAATCAAGTTTCATAAGAGCAAGCCCCATGACTGAGGGCATGGCCCATCAAATTGCCATCCCCAAAGATTGTGAGAATATCAGGTCTTCCTCAGGTGGAGAAGTTTAATATTTCCACATTTTTCCCCAGTCCCTCCATAGGACTTTGCAAATACTTTTTAGTCATCTGACCAGATCACTCTGGGACATATCAGTGCATCATACCAACCTGTACAAACCAGTAGGATTTCACTCCCTATTCAAGATTCCTTGTAGTTATGGTGTTCGAGTAGGCTGACCATACAAGTTAAATTAGACAATGTCTTACTGAAAAAATATATATTTTTATATCATATAACTATCTCTTCCTTTGATCTTACAGAAGTTGAAATTTTAAAATACAGTCAATATCATCCTTTACCCTTTAGTCTGATTTACCTTAGTCCTATCCAGAGCTGCATCATTTGTATTTCTAATTGATGTCTGATCACTGTTTTAGTATTTTCAACAGTTGTTGTGTGGGTTAATGCTGATTTTCATACCTGCAAAACTCTAACTCTGAGTCTCAGGTGTCACACAAATAATTGAAGTTCCAGGGAATGATCAAGTTATACAGCATGTCAGAATTTTCTGGAACAGACATGACTGCTGTAAGAGCTTACAGTCTAGGAACATTTACAATAGGCACTCATCAAATTCAATTTTCAGAGTTTGCACATTATGGTTAGTCCATATAATTAAGGTGTTATAATATTTGTGTTTTTGTTTCTGGCTTATTTCACTTAAGTTACTGTCCTGAAGTTTTGTTCACCTTGTTGCATGCCTCACAAATTCATTCCTTCTTGCAGTGGCTCAATAGTATACTCTATGTATTCCTTGTGGTTCCCCCTTCCATTCCTCAGTTGATGTACCCTTAGGCCACCTCCATCCATTGTATCGTGCAAATATTGCTGCCTTAAACACCAGTGTGCAAATGTCCATTTGTGTCCCTCCTCCAAATGCACACCTAACTAAGGGGTTGCAGAGTCATATGGCAACCCCGCCCCTAGCTTCCTATGGAACCACACGGCCAGAGAGGCTGCACTACTCTACTTCCCTACCATTGGTTAATATATCTCTCTCTCCACCTCTCTCTCTACAATTTCTCCAGAACTTGTAGGTCTTTTTTCATTTTTGTTTTGTTTTGCTGTGTTTTCGTGTGCTGTATGGCGGGTTCACATTTCATTCTTTTTCTACCTGAGTTTCCTGTTATTGCAGAACCATTTGTTGATTTTGTTGTTGTTGCTGCTGTTGTTTGTTGGTTGGTTGCTTTTTGGAAAGTGCATGGGTCAGAAATCGAAGCTGGGTCTCAGGCATGGCAGGTGAGATTTCTACCAATGAGTCACCTTGCACCCCCTGCCCTTTTCAATTTTAAACAATTTTATTCACATATAAAATTCAACCTAAGTAAAACATTAATGGTTCCTGGTATAATCACATAGCCATGGTTTCACCACCAAAATCCATATGAGAATATTTCTATTTCTTCTGCAAAGAATCTCATACCCCTCCTCTATATCCCTCACTTGCTGACATTTGGCTTTGGTATATAGCCTTTGTTACATTACCAGAAGCATATTGCAATGTTACTGTTAACTATAGAAACTAGTTTACATTGATTGTATTTTTTTCCCCACATACCATCCCATTTTTCAGAACTTTCAAAGTTGAGATTCATTTGTACTCCCTCATGTAAAATCATTCTTACTTTTGTACATTTAATCACCATCATTGTCCACTCTAGGCATCTCTAGGTTAGACTGTCCCAGACCTTATCTTCTATCTTTCCTTTTGGTGTCATACATGTCCTTATCCCTTTTTCCTCAACCATGCTCACACTCAACTTGGTTCAATGTACTTACAATTTTGTGGCACTATCAGATAGTATTGTGCTATCCATTTCTGGATCCTTACAATTATTCTTGTTTAATATTTTGTACTCCTTCAGCATTAAATGTACAATATCTACCCTCTTTTTATCTCCTGATAACCTGTGTTCTTAATTTTAACCATCAAACTTCATTCATTAATGTTATTTCATATTAGTGAGACCACACAGTGTTTGTCCTTTGTTTCCAGGTAATCTCACTCAACATGACATCTTCAACATTCATACATTGTTACATGTTCTTGATTTAGTTCTGTCTTACAGCTGTGTAATATTCCAACACATATATATATACTGCAGCTTGTTTAGCCACTCATCTTTTAATGGACATTTGGGCTGTTTCCATCTCTTTGCAATTGTGAATAATACCTCTATAAACATCAGTGTGCAAATGTCCACTTGTGTTCTTGCCTTCAAATATATACCTAGTAATGGAATTGCTGGGTCATACAGCAACTTTATTCTTAGCATCCTGATGCACCACCTAACTGCCTACCATGTTGGTTGCACCATTCTACATTACTACCAACTGTGAATAAGCATGCTTCTTTCTCCATATCCTCTCCAGCACTTTTAGTTTTCTGGCTTTTTAAATAATGGCCATTTAGTAGGTGTGAGATATCTTATTGTGACTTTGATTTGTATTTCCATAATAGCCAGTGAAGTTGAGCATTTTTTCATTTATTTTTGAGACGTTTGTATTCCCTCTTCTAAAAATGTCTGTTCATGTCTTTTGCTCATATTTTAATTAGGTTTTTGTATTTTCGTTTTTGAGTTGTAGGATCTCTTTATACATTCTGTATATTAAACTCTTTGATATTTCATTTCCAAATATTGCCTCCCTTTGCATAGGCTGCCTTTTTACTTTCCTTACAATATCTTTTGATGCTCAAAAATGTTTAATTTTAAGGAGATATCATTTATCAATTCTTTTTCCATTGTCTGAGCTTTGGATGTAAGGTTTAGGAAACCACCTCCTGCCAAAAAATCTGCATTTCCCTACATTTTCTCTAAAATTTTTATGATTTTAGCTCTAATATTTAGGTCTTTAATCCATTTTGAGTTAATTTTTGTATAAGGGATGATATAGGGGTCCTGTTTCACTCTTTTGTAGATGGATGTCCAGTTTCCCAAGCACTATTTATTGAAGAGGCTGCTCTGTCCCAGTTGAGCTGACTTGACCACCTAATCAACGACCAAGCGTCTGTAGATGAGAGGGTCTATTTCTGAGCATGCATTTCAATTTCACTGGTAATATACCTGTCTTTATGCCAGTACCATGTTGTTTGACCACTGTAGCTATGTAATATGCTTTAAATCAGGTAAGGTGGGACCTAAAACTTCATTCCTCTTTTACAAGATATTTTTATCTATTCAGGGCAACTTGGCCTTCAAAATTAGTTTGGTTATTGGTTTTACTATGTCTGCAAAGTAACTTGTTGGAATTTTAATTGGTATTGCATTGACTCTATACATCAATGTGGGAAGAACTGACATCTTAACTATATTTTGTCTTCCAATCCATAAACACAGTATGTTTTTCTATTTACTTAGGTTTTATTTGATTTGGATTAGCAATGTCTTGTATTTCTCTCCATATGAGTCTTTTGTGGCCTTTGTTAAATTTATTCCTAAATATTTTATTCTTTTGATTGCTATTGTAAATGGAATTTTTTCTAGATTTCCTACTCATTACTAGTGCATAGTAACACTACTGATATTTGGGTTTTGATCTTGTGCCCTGCCCTTTTGCTGTACTGATTTGTTAGCTCTAGTCACTTTGCTGTAGACTTTTAAGGATTTTCAACATATAATACTGTGTCATCTGCAAACAGTGAGAGTTTTACTTCTTCCTTTCCAATTTGGATGCATTTTTTTCTTGTCGAATTGCTCTAGCTAGAACTTCCAGCACAATGCTGAATAACAATGGTGACAGTGAGTGTCCTTGTCTCATTTCTGATCTTAGAGGAAAATGTTCAGTCTTTCCCCATTGAGAATGATGTTAGCTGCATTTTCTTTTTCATTTATTCCCTTTATTAAGTTGAGGAAATTCCCTTCTATTCCTATCCTTTGAAGTGTTTTCCTCAAGAAAGGATGTTGAATTTTGTCAAATGCCTCTTCTGCATCAATCAAGATGATTATGTGGTTTTCCACCTTGATTTGTTGATGTGGTGTATTACCTGAATTGATGTACTTATGTTGAACCAGACTCACATACCTGGAATAGATCCTACTTGTCATGATTTATAATTCTTTTAGTGTGCTGCTGGATTCAATTTGCAAATATTTTGTTGAGCATTTTTGCATCATATTAACTAAATAGATTAGTCTGTAATTTTCTTTTCTTAAAGTGTATTTGTCTGGCTTTGTATTAGGGTGATATTGACCTCATTTAATGAGGTAAGTAGCTTTCTGTCTGGTCAGTTTTTTTGAAGAGTTTGAGCAGGATTGATACAAATTCTTTCTTGAATGCTTGATAGAATTCTCATGTGAAGCCATCTGTCCTGGACTTTTACTTTTTTTAGGACTTTCTTGATGACTGATTCAATTTTTTTATTTGTGACTGGTTTATTGATTTTGTCTGTTTATTCTTAAGTCAATGTTGATTTTTCATGCTTTTCAAGGAAGTTGTACATTTCATCTACATTCTCTAGTTATTAGCATAAAGTTCCTCATAGTTACCTTTCACTATTTCCTTTATTTCTGTTTGGTCAGTTGTTATTTCCCCACTCCCATTTCTGATTTTTTTTTTTTTTTTTTTTTTTTTTTTTTTTTTTTTTTTTTTTTTTTTTTTTTTTTTTTTTTTTTTTTTTTTTTTTTTTTTTTTTTTTTTTTTTTTTGTCAGCCTGGATAAGGGTCCATTGGTTTTACTGATTCTCTCAAGGAGCCTACTGCTGGATTTATTGTTTTCAATTTCATTTATTTCTGGTCTAACCTTTGTTATTTCTCTTTTTGTTTTCTTTCAGGATAGTTTGCTTGCTATTCTATTTCTGGTTCCTTCAGGTGAATAGTTAATTCCTCAATTTTTGCTCTTTATAATTTTAATATAAAATTATGTTATTTTTAGGGCAATTTAGGAATTTAGGGCAAAAAT
Source organism: Myrmecophaga tridactyla (assembly GCA_004026745.1). Lineage (NCBI taxonomy): Eukaryota > Metazoa > Chordata > Mammalia > Pilosa > Myrmecophagidae > Myrmecophaga > Myrmecophaga tridactyla. Next base: position 6,067 of record PVIY010018408.1, on the reverse strand, counting down.
TTCCCTCTGAGACCACCTTTGCAGCATCCCATATGTTTTGATATGTTTTGTTTTCATTTTCATTTGCCTGAAGATATTTACTGATTTCTCTTGTCATTTCTTCACTTGACTCAATTTCTTCCTTTTTTTGTTTAAGAGTGTATTGTTTAGCCTCCATATATTTGTTGACTTTTCCAGCCTTCTGCCTATTATTGATTTTCAACTTCATTCTATTAGGATCAGAGAAAGTGTTTTATTTAATTTCAATCTTTCTAAATTTATCGAGATTTGTTTTCTGACCCAATTTGTGGTCGTTCCTGGGGAATGATCCATAAACACTTGAGAAAAGTGTGTATCCTGCTGTTATGAGGTATAATTTTCTGTAAATATCTAAGTCTAGATCATTTATCATATTATTCAAAATCTCTGTTTCCTTATTGATCATCTATTTACACTTTTTTATCCATTGATGAAAAAGTTGTATTTAAGTCTCCAAATATTATTGTACAGATGTCTACTTCTCCCTTCAGGGTTGTCAATGTATGTCTAAAGTATTTTGGGGCAGTTTGACTTGGTGCATAAATATAAATGTTTACTATATTTCTTGATAAATTGTTCCCTTTATTAATATATAGTATCTTTCTTGGTTTCTTTTAATTGTTTTACATTTGAAGTTTAATTTTTCAGATATTAGTAAATCTATGCCTACTCTTTTCTGGTTGCTTTTCCAATATTTAATTTTCAATCTGTTTTTGTCCTTGGGTCTAAAGTGAGTCCCTTGTAGACAGTATATTGATGGGTCTTGCTTTGTAATCCATTCTTCCACTTTATGTGTTTTGATTGGGAGTTTAATCCATTAATTTTTAGTGTTATTACTGTAAGGGCAGTACTTTCTTCTACCATTTTGTCTTTTGAATTTTGTATGTCATTCTTTTTTCTTTCTTGTTTTTATTCTTATTCTTATTGTTTCTGTTTTTATCATATGCTCTTCTCCAGACATCTCTCTGCTGTTTTTTCCTATCTGCTTGTAATGCTCCCTTTAGTATTTCTTATAAAGCTGGTCTCTTAGTCAAAAATTCTCAGTGACTGTCTCTCTGAAAATATTTTAAACTCTCCCTCACATTTAAAGGACAGTTTTTGCTGGGTATAGAATTCTTTATTGGCAGTTCTTCTCTTTTGAAATCCTAAATGTACCATGCCACAACCTTGTCACCTCCAGTTAGTACTGAGAAATATGCACATGGTCTTACAGAGCTTCCCATGTATGCAATGAAACACTTTTCCTTGCTGTTTTCAGAGTTCTCTTTGTCTTTGGCATTTGACAATATGATTAGTAAGTGTCTTGGAGTAGGTCTGTGTCTTCTTTATACTCTTCATCTCTTTTGCCATATCTTCCCTTCATTCATTGATTTGACTTTTGACATGATTTAGCATGGTTGATTAAACATTAATAAGTTGATTCAGCTCCTGTATCTCATTTGAAGTGTTTGTTTGTTCCTTTTACTGGGCCATATCATCATTTTCCCTAGTATGACTTGTAATCTTTTGCTGATATCTGAGCATCTGATTTCCTTAATTAGTTTATTCTGGAGATCATTTTCACTCTTTTATGTAGGGTTTTCTTGTTGGTTACCCTTGTTCTCTATTTGATTTTTGACATTGAGTTAAACTTATTCTAGATTTCTAGCATAGCTTCTATTTACCTGTTAGACTTTTTCAGCTCATGTTTTTCTGGTTCTTGCCTTGCTTAAATGGAACTTTTATTTTCTAAGATGGTCTCACCAGATATCAGAGGCCACAGTCAGGCTTTCCAAGACAAGACAAGCCCAGGTTTCTGGGGGAGAGTGTAATCAATACCAAGTTTTCTTGGGGCTGTCACCCAACAGGTTGTTAGATATTCCTGTGAAGCCTCTATACTCTGTGCTTTTCTTATCTTGCCCAGAAGGTGATGCTTGTTGACCTGCAGCTCCCCACTGGCATACAATAATGTGGTAAAGTTAAATTCTAAGCAGACCCTGTGGCTGCTAAGGGTGTGGTTGAGAGGGAGGTTGAGATAGAAGGCAGTATAAGACTTCAGGGCCTGAATTCTCTAATTGAGAGCTTGAGCTGGACCCACCTCTTCTTTTTTCCTGGGGAAGATAAGACCTTTAGGGTTTTAGCACCTACACTTGACTTGTTTTTTTGTCTCTCACTCCTATCTTATCTCTTCCCTTGCCTGGAGCCTGAGACTTTCACTAATGAACTACTTGGAATATTTAAAGAAAAAAAAATCCCTTTTCAGAGCCAGTCCTGGTTGCTTGACAGGGCACAAACATTCTTCATTGGCAGAGACCCTACCCCTAGAGGGTATAAAAACCCAACACTCAGTGCAAGTGTCCCTCATCTCTGATGAAATGAGAGGCATGTAGAGCTGCCATCCACTGATCCTCAATTTAGCAGTTGTCCTTCCCAGAAGACTGAGGAGAACTGCATCTCTTCCCTTACTCTTTTGGACTTTGTGCTGTGTAAGTAATAAAGTAGTCATTTGTTAAAGCCTCTAGCGTGCCTGAACCTGCTTTCCCATGACCCACCATATAGCAATTTTTCCACAGCATATGACCTAAGAATAAAAACAATAAAAGTATTAATTCATATAGTTAAGATTGTTTTGAAATTCACCAAAAATTGTTTCTATAATAAAATGGCTGCAAGATCTTTATTTCAAGCAGTCACCACAGCTAAATAAAAATGGAATCCCCAATATCTGTTCTCTAAGACAGCTTTCAATAAATTGTGGCCCATAGGCTGATAATAAGATAAAACCACTAATATAGTACAAGAAACAAATAAAATTCTTCCTGTTAGATTTCCTTTTGGGGGTAAAAGAAAAATTATCTTAAAGTACATATAATTAAATTAAATTAAAAAGTAAAACTTTGTTAACCTTCAAGAGTTTAATGTGTTAAACAGCTTCACAATTCAATTTAGCATCCAGTTGAGATTTGTAAACTCTTGTGACAGTGTATTTTTTTACAGAATATAATCAAAGGGAATAAGACCAATGAGCTGTATTCAGGAATACTGCTTACGACAGAACTAAAGAGGTCACTTAATGTTCAACAGTAATTAGACTTATTTTAAAATACATCCTCTTAAATTTTTAGTGTAGTGATCAGAGGTTCTATGTCTGACACTAAGTAAAGGTGGCAAGCTAGCTGGAAAGAAGGAATGCAGCCCAAAGTAACAATGTTTTTATTAATTATGAGACAGACTACCAGTCAACCAAGTAAGATAAAAAAAAACAAAAAACAAAAAACACTCTTCTTACATTTGAAGTTCTTCCTTAAGTGTTTGTTTGATATCATGATTTTTTTTTAGTACAATACCCAAGAAAATGGGCCATAAAGTAAGACTTTCTATAGTAATATGTACTTAGATGAGGTGTAAGTCTAAATTATAACACTGGATTTGTGCATTTCACAAAGAAAACCTATCCTATTAATTTATGCTTCTGAGAAGTTTTGTAAATTGATTTTTTCGCAATATATTTTTATTTATATAGGAATTATGTTATTTGCTTAGAGATTATGAGGCACTATATAAGACATTTTAAACAAAAAGAAATAGAGCTATCACACACAAAAAAATACTTAAACTGCTATTTTTGTCCTATCTCCAATTTACTATAAGTTCTACTATGATCCACCTTCTTGAATTAGTTTCACCTCCTATCCCCACCACCCTGTCTCCCCAAATTGTACTATTTGTATTAGTCAGGGTTTTCTCGGGAAACAGAAGCAATTACAGTTATCTGTAAATATGTGATTTTGTAAAAGTGTCTAATCCAAATGTGGTGTTACATGAATCCAAATTCCATAGGGGAGGCTGCAAACTGGCAGCGCCAATGAAGGTCTTCAATGAATTCCACAGGAGAAGCTGGCTGGCTGAAGTAGAGAGGAAAGATCTTTCTTCTAACTGCTGAGGTTATCACCTATACCTTAAAAGTCTTCAACTGATTGTATAAATATCTCTCATTATGGAAGATGCTCCCCTTAGTTGATCATAGATGTAATCAACCATAGATGATTTAAGTCCACAAAATGTCCTTACAGTAACGGTTTAGGCCAGTGCTTGTTGACCAGATAACTGGGCTCTATCATCTGACCAGTTGACACATGAACCTAACCATCACACTATACATTGGTCAATGCTATTATCTTATGAATAGTAAGATTATTCTTACTTTTCAGGCTGCTATGAAAAATACCAAACAATGGGTTGGCCTACACAACAAGAATTTATGGTCCCATGGTTTTGAGACTAGAATTCCAAAGTCAAGATATCAGTAAGACTTGCCTTCTTCTGGATTCCATATATTCTGATGCTGGCTGTGGACAATCCATGGAGATACTTGACTTGAATCACTGCATCCAGTCACATGGTCATGTCCTCTCCTTTTGTCTGCTATTCTACTCTCCCACTGACTACCCACGCTTGGCTCCTGTCAAAAATCTTTAACTTCTGGTTTTAGGTTTCTTCTCTTTGCAAAGAAGTAATATGGACAAAGACCCACCCTCATTCAGCTGGCCCATAACTTAAATAAAAAGAACCTCTTCAAGAGGTCCTATTTGCAATGGGTTCATGCCCACACATATGTGGAGTAAGATTAAGAAATGTATATGTTGGGAGACATAATTCATGGTACCACAATTAAATTTTAGATTTTTAGTTTCTACATGTATTGCGTATCTATTATTCTATCTGTAATTCACTCAGGTTTATCTTTGGGCATGTTGATAAATTAAAGTTCTATATATGATACTACTTTCTTCCATGCTTACAAAAACTATCCATTGTCATATCACTAATAAAACAAAATAGGGTGCCATGCATTACATTTCAGGCTGTGTGAAAATGATAGGGCTGAAGTATTGGTTTTAGATAATTTAGAATTTTTCTTTTACATTGGAGATAATGGTAAAGCTGATGTCAAGCCCAGGGACTGGTATTTTAAAAAGTGAAAAATAAAAAAAGGGGCTCATGAAAATTCTGATTTATAATTAGGTTTGTGATCTGTTTACTGTTCTATGAATAACTGTTTTCCTGGGGATGGTGGTGGTGTGTATGTATGGGGGGAGGGGCATGGGATTGAGACTATCTTTCCCAGAACATAAATAGGGAGATAAAATATACATCCTCTGACTTTCTAACTTGTTTTGTGTAATTAACCATGCTTGATCAAAACAGTAAGAGGGAGGCAGAGCTTCGATCACCTTAAAAGCAGCCTGCATGATGCTGAGGCAGAGGATCTCAGTATTTGATCTAGGGGACAGAGAGTGGGAACATAGCAAAGTGTCTCCATTCCTTCTTTCAGTGGACCAGGCATCTCTCTTTAAATGAGACACTTTATACCATATGACACCCATTTTTCCTCAGTTCGATCCCATCAGCCTTATGGCTGGAGACTATGGGGATCCATCCAGAGTCTGAAACTAAGTTGTCTCTCAGCCCCAGTCAAGGCCATGGAACTCTTTGAAAGTAATTGTTTTCTTTTGTTGTTTGTTTATTCACGGATGGTTTTCCTAAGAAGTTTGGGCAGGTAACTTCATGGACTAAGCTTGGATTTCCATTGAAAACTAAAACTTGAAATATTTTTATTTAACCAATGAAAAGAAAATGAATCTCTTGTGATGTTCATGTGCTTGTTTAAATATAGTGAATAAAATTCATGTCATTGTGAGATTACATTACCTTAAAATTATTTGGAATCTTGGGTAAAACTTTGAAAATATTCTACTGAAAAAAAATTAATCATATATGAATGCTGAAATAATTCCAAATGGATCTTTTGAAAAGTTTCCAGAAGTTGAGGTCCAGGTATTTAGGGATTCATTAGTGTTTCTCAGACTCCACAACTCTGTCCTTCACTATGAAAAAATGACTTATATAATTTCTATTTTGGTTTATTTCCTCTCCAAAGACCCTAAAATCAAACAAACTGTCAAAGTATAATTAATTTATATTACAATTAATTTATACTTTCCATCTTGGGGGAATAGAGCAAAATATTCATCAACATAACATCTTATCAAAATCTTTAATAGCTATT